>JAOEHY010051301.1:43007-75029 GCA_025447955.1 Psilopsiagon aurifrons
CCATGTCCTTTTTATGTTGAGGACACCAGAACTGCACACAGTACTCCAAGTGAGGTCTCAGGAGAGCAGAGTAGAGGCGCAGGATCACCTCCCTCGACCTTCTGGTCATCTTAGTCTTACTATCTGGATCATGGGCACCAGTATTAACCCTGCTTTCCAAACTTCCTTAAACATTCCTGTCAGAGCTGTTTCTCACAGCTGGTGTTTCTCCTAGGGCTTCTGTACCCTCGGCCTCCAGGTCTGCTGATTTCCTTGATTCTTGTCTGTTCACCTGTAATTCTTAATTACCTTACAGTAAGGAAGTAATGAGTTCACAGATTGCTAATGGGCCACTGTAATATTTACCCTGTGCAGCAACAGGTAGAGTGCAAATTCCTCAACTGTGCTAATTTTTCACAGGGAGAACATTCCATTTTGAAGGTGCCGGAATCTGCAATGACTACATTTAAATGCATTACTTATGCACAATCCCCATCAGCCCACTGATTTGATTATTGCTATTATTGTGACACTAATGTTTCTGTGAAATTGCAGTTTACTCAGTTTCAAAATCCAATTTAGGATTAGCATAGATGTGTTCTTGCCTTTGATTGAAAGTGACAATTCGTGTGAAAATTACTCTCAAAATTCTGGTTTGTGACTGTTACTTGCAGCTCTTTAAAAAAGATACCACTGTAAGCTTATATTATAGAAATAAAAAGTCAATGGGTTGATTTTAAAAACAATAACCAGCAAATCTG
Source organism: Psilopsiagon aurifrons (assembly GCA_025447955.1). Lineage (NCBI taxonomy): Eukaryota > Metazoa > Chordata > Aves > Psittaciformes > Psittacidae > Psilopsiagon > Psilopsiagon aurifrons. The sequence continues at coordinate 43,748 of JAOEHY010051301.1, forward strand.
TAGTTTTACCTAACAGTTGTACTTCACCCAGTTCCATTGCAGAGGTAGTCACCCAGATTTTAATATCACATATTGATATTATACAGAGGATTTGTCTTGATATTATTACAGCTGTGCTCATAAATGCATCTGCAACTGGGCACTGTCTTCTGTTGGACCTGCTGGAGCAAGTCCAGTGGAGACTGTGAAGATCCTCAGGGGGCTGGCACACCTTTGCTCTGGAGACAGGCTGAGAGAGCTGGGCTTGTTCAGCCTGGAGAAGAAAAGGCTCCTGGGGAGACCTTAGAGCAGCTTCCAGTGCCTAAAGGGGTAAAGGCACTACAAGAAAACTAGGGAGGGGCTTTTACAAGGGCATGGAATAATAGGACCAGTGTGAATGGCTCTAAACTGACAGAGGGGAGATTAAGATTAGAGAAAAGGAAGAAGCTCTGTATTGTGAGGGTGCCAAGGCTCTGCCACAAGGTGCCTAGAGAAGCTGTGGCTGCTCCATCCCTATGTGGCACTGTTCAGCCACTGCTGTGACAGTGTTCAAGGCCAGGCTGGACTGGGCTTGGGGCAACCTGCTCTAGTGGAAGGTGTCCCTGCTCATGGCAGGCGGTTGGAACTGAATGACCTTTAAGGCCCCTTCCAACCCAAATCATTCTGTGAGTAGATGATTTTGCAGTTGGAGGTTTTAGCAACATGCTCTCTTCTTAGCTCAAGTTGGCTACAGCAAATGTCAAGAAGAGTAAGAGATTTCTGTTAAATTATTTTTATTAATATTCACAAAGCAGCACATCTGAGATGATAATTTGGACATTGACAAACGAAGTCCATGCAGAGTTTTCTTCAGGAACAAATTGTAATTGCCGTAAGCGCAGCCCCCAAAATATCTTCTATCAGTTCATGTAGTAATTTACATTGAAGACATTTAATGCTGATGAAAATGTCATTGTAATAGATTATATCTCTCATTATATCATCCTGGCTTCTCATGTGAAAAACACATCCCATAATAATTAAATGATGTGAACACTTGAGTGTACACACAGTGTATCCTTCAAAAGGCCAGGTCTTATGCCAAAGAGGAGATTTCTATTGAAAAGTCCTTTCAAGGCTTAGCAACTGAAGATCCGGGTGAAACAAGTCATTGTCAGTGTGGGGTTATACTAATTTAAGAAGGCTTTGAGAACCTGATGGCTGCCAGAGGTGCAGCACCTCTGCAGCACAACAGGAGCCCCTGTCCTCCTCTGCACTGGTTCACCTCAGCACCCAGGCCCTGTCTGTCTCACTGATGGCAATTCTCTGTCCTACTGAGCTGTCGAGGCACTCAGTGTGGGCTTCAGCTCCTGCAGGGGCATGTTCTGTTGGTACAAAGTTCAACATGAGAGTGCTGAGGCTGGAGAGTTTTCTTGCAAGCCTCAAAGAACCTCTTGCAAATTAACAAAATTCTCCCAAGTTTCTGAATCAAGGCTATAATTCTCTTTGGCCAGAAATTAAAGAGAGTTGATAAAAAGATACAAAGCAATACAGGCACACACTGCTCTTTTTAAGTGTTTCGCGTGGTATAGACCCCTGCATAGTAAAAATAAGTGGCTATATCTAGTCTGGTTTTGTTTAGTTTTTAGTCCCCTGTGCCTTTTTATGCTTTTAACTTTGATTTTTAAAGCTATCTGTCCTGGGCAGAGCCAAGCAGGATGCAGGTACTGCCCGCTGGTTTCCTGCATGTTGAGCAAGGGATGCTTCTCACACTCTGCCAGGAGTTCAGTGGGGGTTGCGCACGTGGGGTGTTGGTGGCGCAGCATCGCTGATGTTGCCACATGGTACCACGCTCCATAGTCACTGTGCCATATGCCAAGTACAAACTGAGCTGCAAAGGTGACAGAGGTTGCTCCAAGCACATCTATGCTTTTAGCTAATGAGGTATCCAGAGAGGTTGTTCCAAGCATAACATGTAATGGAATGTAGCAGACCAGAAAACACAGATACAGGCAAAAGCATTTTTGCTTTTAAAAATACTTTTGAAATGGCAGCAGTCCAAAGAGATGAAGGATGGCCAGCATTGATTTTACATTTTCAGTTTGGAGAAAAAGAAGTCAGGATGCAGAGAGCAGCTCAGAAGGCTACAACAGCATTGTTTTATTCCTCCATCTGGCCTTTTTTTTTTTATCTTTAAAGGGGAATGTTCTGTCTCCTTGTAGTTGTACAGTTCTTCCTGCTGAGACTTAGAGTACCCTCTGAATGAATGCTCTCGGTTCTGCTGCATGGACTTGGGAGGTCATCTGCTGCTTCCCTTCCTCTTAGAGGCTTTCCAGTGTATTGTTGATCTGAGCTTCCTACCTTGGCCAGCTCTGCACCAAACCTCTCCATAGATGGGTCACTGAGAACTGCTACTGAAGAACCACATCAGTGTGTTTGTCTCAGCACTGCTTAGTACAGTGGTAGTAAATGTTCAGTGTACAGGTCACTCTCCTTTCTGTTTATTGCACTTTATTGCAGCACCAGGAAAAAAACCTAACAATGGTTATTAATTATAATCACACTTTTCTGTCATTTAAACAATTTATAAGGTTCTTTCTCATAATTAGCTCAAACTTGTAGCAGCACTGGATCTCAGACTCATGGAAGTACTAGTTTTTGTACACAGGCTGGTGTCCGGAGGTCTGCATCTTGCATGGGGCAGCCCTTTCTTCAGTCCTGTGTATGTATAAACATGTGGTGCCTAAGTATCTGCTTAGAAGTAGTAGAGAAATGTGTCTGTAGCGACATATTTGAAGATGACAGCTCAGCAGCTTTACAGCTGCTCAAAATATTGTCAGTGCTTGGAATTAAAATATACCCCAACAACACAACGGCTTTTCCAAAAGACTTTCACACCTCTGAGCCAGCAGCTGTGAATAGTCTCATCGGGTTCAAAGGAACATGTCTGAGTGAAATCCTCATCTTGAAGTATACAAGAGGCCAAAGCAGAGGTCTGCAGAGATGTGAGTAATTATACTCCCAATTAGTTCAGACTCTTTGGCAAGGTTGTTCCCACTGTGATCCATGCAGTGCTCATCTCTGACTGTGAAACACAAGCTGTTTAGCTCTTCTGTGAGCTGATGGGAAAACCAGCAGTGCTTTGGGCTTTGCTTAGCAGTGGGTGCAAGTAGAGGTGCTCCAGTCTCAAATCAGTGTCTGTGTCTGCAGCAGCAATTTGTTCTTGAACCCATTCTCTGTTGGGTTTGCCATACTGTTTTCCTGCTGATTTTCCCCACAGGGTTCCATGGTTTCATTTTTTCTTCCTTTCAGACTTGGATTCATTTTCCTTTCAGTTGTAGATCACTGAAACTTTCTCTAGTTGATTTTTAGCAGCCTTGAAATTTAGCTGAAGCTTTGTTTTACTTTGGCTTTTCATTCTGGATCCTATTTGTAAGGTCAGTTCTTCCCAGCCCAGCAAAAATTGCTTTTCTTGCTAGTTTTAACAGCCCACATTTAGTTTTAGTTTCACTACTTTTTACTCAAGTTGGAGTAGTTTAAAGTGCTGCAACAGTGTCTCTGCACATACAGGATGACAAATCCCATTAGGAAATTATGTCCCCACTGAAACACACAGTTAGTTCTACTAGTAATTCTGTTTCACAGAAGACCATGTTCTCTCACAGCAGACACATAGCAGATGGTCGAAGCTACAAAGCAAACAACATCCAGCCAGTGCTAGGTCCCAGATAACCTTGGTGGATCATCTCATCCATTTCTAGCAGAGCAGAGGTCAAAGGAATCCCTTCTCTTAAGGGAACAGCTTCCTTCTCAGTTGACCTGTAACAATCCGACATAACAGCCTGTCCTGGGTTCAGCAGTAGCAGTCATTTTTTCTCCTTCGTAGTAGCTGGTGCAACATCGACTGACTGGGAAGTGTGATGCACTATCAGTGAATCCGGATCAGTAAGGTTTGAAATAGAGAATGCTGCCAGACTGGTAGTTGCATATTGGAGCTGTTCCTGGCCCCTCTAATAAAGCAAGGGGTTTATTTTTCCTCCCTTTAACACAACACATACCACAGGACATCGTGCCCAGTATAGAAACTGATGGCAGTTACCCTGAAGGGCAAAATCACTGCTCAGGTCGGGCTGGGTATCAGTTGGCGAGTGGTGAGCGGTTGTATTCTCTTCCCTTGTTGTTTCCCTTGTCATTATTATTATTGGTGGTATCAGCAGTGGTTTGTGTTGCACCTCAGTTACTGGACTGTTCTTATCCCATGGGAGTTACATTCTTTTGATTCTCCTCCCCATCTCCCTGGGAGCAGGGGGAGGAAGGTGGGGAAGTTAGTGAGTGGCTGTGTGATTCTGGGTTGCCAGCTGGGCTCAAACCACAACAGTTCTTTGTGGTGCCCAACATGGGGCACAAAGGGTTGAGGTAACGACTGATCTGACCAGAGTGTGTCTAATTGTAGTTGTGATAAGAATTCATTGTTTTGGATTAGTAGTCATCACAATGCTCATTTATTGGCTTTCAAAGTTGTTGCTCTTGATCTCACAGTTTCAGCATGTTGTACCTTACTTACAGCTGGCATTTGCTGTGTTAGTGTTTATTGGCTGGGGGCCTTGGGCTAAGGTTCTTGTTTCATTGTACTTTATGATAATGACTTCTAATACAATAGATTCATTGATCATGAAGCTGATCTGGCTTGCATTCCCAGTGTTGTCACCACCTCTATACTTTGGGAGGTATATAACAGAAGTGTTTAGCAATTACACATTTTTTTTCCCCTCCTCGGGTGATCAGCCTGTGAGGGAAGCATTCCACACACCCTAGTGACAAGTACAGCAGCTACTCAAACTCTGACTACAACAGATAACATAGCTACTCCAACTCCAAGCACAGCAGCTACACCAGCCCCAGTGACAAGTACAGCAGTGTCATTTGAGAATTCTGAAGGTTTTGAATGGCCTTTGGGTACCCTTGAGACCTGCCTGCTGGTTGTGATGGGGCTCACCATGTTGATACACGTACAGAGTGTGTTTTATCCACGACTATTTCGTCTGATCTCGAAAGTTAAGTAGAGTCATGTTTGGGTCTTGTCTAGGATTAGATGATGATTTAGGAGGACCAAGAGATTTTCCCCGAGGCTGGACAGTCATGAGTGGCAAGGGTGTGTGGGACAGTATGGGCGAGTATCTAGGCCAGTGGGCCCCTCCACTGCTTTGGAAGTGTTGGAGATGGAAGGCAGCTGGATGGAGTCACTAATGACAAGTTGCAGAAACTGCTGAAGGGGAGGGTGAATTATTTTGAGCCTGGTGGGCCCATGACACCTCAGGCCATCAGGACAGAGATGCAATATACAGATGGATGCATGATCGAGGGGTGGACTTGGCAATGGACACTATTGCCCAGGTTATTCATGAGTATGAAATGTGCTGCAATTAAGCAAGCCAAGCAGTTAAAGCTTCTTTGGTATGGAGGATGATGGCTGAAGTACAAATATGGGGAAGCCTGGCACATTGACTACATCACAGAGTCTCTCCTGCTCTGAAAGGCTGTTGCAGGAGGTGTAGCCCAACACCATGGACCGGATGGACTCAGTAGCTCTATCGAAATTGATCCATGCACTAAGGAATGATTTCTCTCTCTCTCTCTCTCTCCTCTCTCTCTCTCTGTGCGAAGGTATGTATATGTATATATATGAGAGAAGAGTGATGGTATATTGAAAACGTGGGATCTGAGCATGACGTGAATGGTATGGAATAAGGAGTGGATACTGTCCTGGGTTCAGCAGTAGCAGTCATTTTTTCTCCTTCTTAGTGGCTTGTGCAATGCTGCGTTTTTGCCTTTCAGCCTCGGAACTGCGCTTATAATGGAGATGGTTTTAGTTGCTGCTCAGTAATGTCTAGTCTGACCAAGGACTTTCTGAGCCTCACGCTCTGCCAAGGAGGAGGGGAAGCTGGGAGGAAGCAGAGACAGGACACCTGACCCAAACTGACCAAAGAGGTTTTCCATACCACAGCTGACTGTATAAACTGGGGGCAGTTACCCAGAAGGGTTAGATCACCGCTCAGTTGGGCTGGGTGTTGGCTGGCAGGTGGTGAGCAGTTGTATTCTCTTCCCTTTGTTGTTTCCCTTTTCATTGTCAATATTGGTGGTAGCAGCAGTGGTTTGTGTTATACCTTAGTTCCGGACTGTTCTTATCTCAACCCGTGGGAGTTACATTCTTTCGATTCTCCTCCCCCTCCCTCTGGGAGCAGTGGGGGGAACAAAGAGGGGAAGTGAGTGAGCGGCTGTGTGGAACTGAGTTACCAGCTGGGCTTAAACCACAACACAGTCAAACTCCAAAGAAGAGGTAGGGATGGGTGCAAAGAGTAAAGGATGAATGAAGGGGGAATATCAAGGAAGTTCTGGCGCATGTATAGCTTGAGGTTCACCTGAAAGTCTTGAATTCCTAACCTGTCCTCCACCAATACGAGATAAGTTTGCTCCGTGAAGCTTTTCATGAGGTTTTAAATTATTCCCCTGTTCCAGAAAGCAATGCAAATGCAGCTTTATTGTGATAGATTGTCATTGCTATCCCCAGTCACTAATCAAATGGGATTTATAATTAGGGTTTTCTTCAGTTAACTATTAGAGGTGAAGCCATATCGTAGGAAATGACTGGCAGAGTTTGTCCCTAGGGATCTTCCCTGCTGGTGAAATGGCATGTGTGGGATACACGCGTATGAATGTTTGCTTCCAGAAGCATAGCTGGCTGTAGCAGTGTGGCAGGCCGTGTGCTAGTCTGGGCTCTCAGGAATGCAACAAGGATATTTTGCTTATGCTTCATCGTTATGCTTCATTGTTATGCTTCATCGTTATGCTTCATTGTTATGCTTCGACATTGCCCTACGTTCTTACTGTCTTTAATGTGCCTCTAATGTGCTTTGATTTTATTGATACAAACCTATATGAATGGTGCATGATTTGTGTGGAAGAGAAGAATAATCTCTGTCCCTTTTGCTTTGCCTGAGTCAGAGTTATGATGCTTTAGTGACAGATCATTAACCTGCTTCTGCAGATGCAGCAGAAAAAGAGAACTAAAACACATCACCTATCCCTGCAGGTGACAAAAGGGTGTAGGCAGGGTGGAGGGGAGAAATCCATGGGCTGAGGGTGGTGCAGGCCAGTGTCAGACACCTGGTGTCAGCAATAATCTTCTGAATGAGGTGATTTAATATGTACTTTACAAATGCAAATAATTAGCATTGATTTTTTTTTTTTTTTTTGCCTGTTCTTCAGTGGCTCTCACTCAGGAAGGGCTTTGCAAGAAACTGTTGGGTTTTATTTGCATAGCAGGAGTGACAAGGAGAGAGGTTTGATGGTCATATGTAGAGAGAGGAAAAATCACCAAGATACCTGAATTTGGAGGTGGCAAGCAGGGCATTTAAACAAAGGGTGCTAAACTTTTAGTTTCCCAAGATTCAAGCTGACATGACCAGAATGCTGTGACAAGCTTAGCAGGCCCATCATGGACTGCAGATGACACTTCAGTCACATTTCATGGGATGCCCAAGCCACATGCCTTCAGGCTTTGTGCCTGCCAGTCAATTTGGCTTGTCCAAATTGTGAATAAAAACTCAGGCTGCCCTGAGCAAAGGTTAAACATTTGTGTTGTCTGAACTAACAAACATCCTCTTTGTTACCTAACTCATGTTTGGAAGAATAGCTGGTCTTGTAGACATCTAGAAATGGAGATGCCGGAGGGATCGGGCTGTACAGCTTGCTGCTACCTTGAGGCTGATACTGATAAGTAACGTTTTCTCCACATAGGGTGAAAAAAGCGTTTTCCATTGAGATGATCTATGAGCATTTATGCTAGCAGAGCTTTTCCCAGGCAGTTTTTGAGAACCATATGTTCTCAGCATTCCTACTCTTGACATCACCCAGGGCTAGTGTTTCCCTGGCAGTCTCTGTGAAGTTAACACATCAACAAATATGCAGGCATGCTAAATGTTACTTTTCAAGCCATCTCTCAGAGCATTCTATGATTTTAATAATAATCTCATATTATCTCTCCTTGGAATGTCACACAGAACATGAAAGGATCAGTGGACAGCAAAATCTCTGATTCAGACACCATACTTTTTAGAGTTTGGGTATGTCAGGCCAAGAGTCCTCTGCTTGGCACAGGGACCAATGGAATTGCAATCAGAGTTTCATCTGACCCATTTAATTAAACCAAATTGCTGGAGTCAGTGTTTGGACATTCTTTCATTTGCAGACAGATGTCTCCACCAGCTGCTTTCCCTGTGCAAACGTCCCCACCTCAGAATCGCAGTGGCAAGGTTGTGTGAGACACAGGAGTGTGGTGCTGCCCAGACTGCCTTAGAGCAGTGTCTGGTGCTGGATTACTCAGAACACACTTTGGGAAATGTTTTCATTGATTCTCTCACGGCAAGGGCTCATTCCCACCAGCAGAGCCTTGACATTTGCCAGGAGCATGCAGATGTGCAGTATGATTCTGCAGCTCATGAGAGACCCACAGCTGGACCCTGGGTCCCGAAAGACACTCGTAATTTCTCAGACCACAAAATTATTTCTGATACCCAGTAAGAATAGCAGTAAGCTCGGAAAGTCTGTTTGGGGACTGCTCTCCACCACGGCACTGGTGCCATCTTCTCCACAGACAAATCCCGTCAGGAGCTGGAGCCAGCGCTGGGGCTTTCTGAGAGCATCAGTAGCAGTGAGACCCAGGGTGGGCATGAAGCTTCTTGCAGGGTCAGGGCAGTAACGGAGAAATCTCTAAAAGCTGGGAAGTGTCACTGACAGTTGGAACCAGGATGGAAAACAGGTCAATGAAGCTAATAAAACCTACTTCTGTTTCCCTATATTAAATTCAAGTATCTGGTTTGCTGATGCACTAGAAGGATGCATTTTGAAGAATTTGCTTGCTCTTCAGTCACGGTTTTATGTGATTTTAGGTGCAACGAAGACTTAATCATTCCTTTCTACCTTTTTGATGCTTTTCCTCTTGAAAATTTACCTACACGTAATAAGACATCATATTTGCATCTGATGAATATTCTAAGTGGTTATTTTTTTCTCTTAAATAAAACAGTTATATTTGCATGGCCCAAATGCAGCCCTAAGCGGGTCTTGACAACCTGAACTGTCACTAGTTAGTGACATTTCTGTTTACGTATTAAAAACTCACTCCAGATTCAAACACATCTGCCTTGTAAAATTACCCCAGTAATTTTTGTTAAGCATAATTTTCAACTTGTGTAACTACAAACATGTTACATTTAATTTCTTCAAGATCCTTCCATGTAGACAGCCGTGCAGTAATAGCAGTGAGGTTGTTTTGCACATTGTGAAATTGTTGCTATTTTTGCCCATCTCTTTGCAAGGTTTTCTTTTGCAGTCGTTATAAATAATCTCTGAAGTCTGTATTTTAAATAAAAGAGGTCATTCTGCGTTCCTGCCAGCATAAACAGGAGTATGATTTGCATGTCTAAATAAACAAATCTGCTATGTATAATAACTCCAGTCAAACAATGCATTGCCTGTTCCAATTTCCAGCTAGCAACTGCAGGGTAAATTTATTGATAAATGGAGAGCTCAATCCTGAAAGGGTGTTGGGATTTGAAGTCTCCTCTGAGTTTGCCTGGAGAGCTGGAGATCTGAAAGCTGATGAAGAAAAGATTATTTTCTGTGTCCCGTGTAGCAGCTGATCTCTGGGAAGCCCTGATAGCAGCCTTAGAGAATGCATGGGGATCAGCAAGCCAGGGAAAGACCTAGGCCACACACAGCTGGCACTGCGATATCCATCTGAGAGGGAGCAGCAAGATGATGCTTGTGGTGCATGTGATGAGAAGGGCAGAGAGGACAGCAAGATGGTCAGGGTGCCAGGGCTTTGCATGGAAAGGATAAGAGATGCTCATGCTGCTGCATCAAGACAGCAAGGCTGAGCTCTTCATGCTTCTCCCAACACTGCCTGCGACAGCAATAGGGGTGGCTCCACAGGAAGGGATTCTCAAACCCTGGATCTCCATGGGAGACAGGGAGAGGACATGAGTGGAAGTGACAGCTCAACAGGGAATTTGTTTGGCCATAGGGTTTCTTCTACTACACATTTCTTATTTGAAAATAATATAAATAACAATAAAAATCCCTGCAAAATCAAGGGCATGTCGAGCCATTGTTTTCACCAGCTGAATGTTACCTTAGGCCAGGGTAAGTCTTGTGAAGAAAGTTGTGTATCATCTCTAGAGATGACCCTGAAGTAGGAAGAACTATTTTATGTGTCTATTCCCTTGTGCCTTTCCAAATATTCAGGAATATTCACATGCTACTGTTGTTTATCAGCCTAGAAACTGTGTGTTCATTTAAAAGAAACTAGGAAACCTCTGCCATAGTGTTTTCATGTTGAGGTGGGACTTTTGTAGGCTTCATTGTCATGCAGTGCATGGCATGGCAAAGGAAAAAAGGAAAATGAAGAAATTACCTGGTGAAACAGAAAACACTCTTTTATTCCCATCAGTTTTGATTGAAGGTGGGAGGTAGTGAAAGCAACACAGTAAAAGCTAATTCAAAATATTGTTGCAGATGATAACTCCTGGCTTCATTTTTCTGCAGAGGTAATATATGCCCTTAATATAAATAGATGTTTCTAAAACCTTCGCCAAGTTTATGGGCAGACAGAAGATGAATTGGAGTGGGGGTCTGGTTGTGCTGAACAGTCTGGAGATGACAGCAGCATATGGGAGTTTGCCTTTGCAAATGAGCTTTTATGCCTTCACATTAAAAAAATATCGATCTGTTGGGCAAAAATTTGTCAGAAGGCAAAAATTCCCATTTCTCCTGCAAATGTTGACTTTGGAGAATGATGCCCTACTAGCAGGCCTGGCAAAAGGGGCCATGGATCAGTGCTTGCTCGGTGTGTGTCTTGACTGACCTTGCTGGGGCAGAACTTCCAAGGTGCAAATCTGATATTTCTTCCTGAAGAGACAGTTTGTCCATGTTTGTCTGTTGTTGTATGGAATTTGGCTGCACTTTCTGTCTAGGAGAAACAACTGTTTTCTTGACGATGCAGTATAAATGGACAAATAACATCCTTTTCTGCCTGTTGCACCCTTCTTCCAGTCTCCTCTTGATTAAATGACAGTATTGTTGCGTTGCTTAATATAGTACATGGCTTATTCACCTTGTCATTTAATGTAACCAGAACAGTGATTGACAGTTCCTTTTAAGCACTTGATTATTTTGAATTAAGTGTAATCAGACTGCAGGCATGTTTTGTGCTGGAAAGCAGGTTTGGGGAAGTTTCCCGAGAACTTCGTGTAAATAGGCAAAGAAGAGGATCGTGCCCAGCTCCTCTGAATGAGAATTGCAGCATCTGTGCCCTGGAGCTTCAAGTAATGACCACAGGAAAGGTCCAGTTTCAGGGACAATTCTGCAAGAAGGTGGAGGAGACAGGGAAAAATGGCCCTCCTAAAATACACTGATATGAACTGACAAAATCCATCATTATACACATGCCATTATTAATAAGGAATATAAGCAACATATTAGCTCATCATGATTGATAATTCTGAGGTCTTGCTGCTGTAGTTAATTATAGTCAAGCAAGTCACTGTAAACTGCTCTCCATGGGTTACAGAGCTTGCCCTCTATTGAAATGCAAAGCCAGTGCCTGTGCTCACTTCTTTTCTTAGGAGACAGCAAACAAGCAGCCAGCTGAAGTGTTTTAATTTGGGGAGGAGGAGAGTATACAGAAAGTGTGTGTGTTTGGGATTATTTTCTTTGCAGTTATCAACTGGACCAGGCTTTGTTTTGAAAACACGCATGTCTCCTGGCCTCGAGGTGCGCAAAGGTCTCTTCAGAGCTCAGTGCTGGCTCAGTTGGAAAGTTTTCCTATGTGGCTGCAGCCTGAGGACTTGTCCTGAAGAAGCCACTGTGGAGCAGGACGGCTTCCCTGGCCTTGGAGCACAGAGGGGACAGCTCACAAGTGGCCCTTCTGTGTTCAACACTTTCCTTCCTCGTGGTCTGTATAATTTAAGAGCTCAAAATAATAACAATTTTAAGCTCAGTAATGATAATGATACTTAATGTGTGCTGTTACTATTTCAATTGTATCTACTTGAAACTACTTTTTTTCCCAAACCCACAAACATTTTGTTGTAGTGGGTTTTTTTTAATAAAAGCATATACAAAATGCATACATTTTGAAGACTGCTTGCTCCATGAGGTATTTCTGGGAATGAATACATTTTTCTTAAAATGTATTTTTCTGTAAATACCTTGAGTCCCCATGAACATGAAACCAAGAAGTGGTCATGAAGGATATTCATTGTTCCAGCATTAACCAAATGGGAAGAGGATAAAAACACTTGTTGATTTAAATGGGGAATGAGCAAGGGGAACATTTGGGAAAAACAGCAAATCATGTTTGTTCTCATGTACTGATCACGGAATGTTGTTCAACTCTTACCCTCTTACCAAAGGCTTTGAAATCTCCACCACTCTTAGCAGATAATGCAGAATGTGGTCAAAAGTCTTTGCTTTCTCTCACTGAAGATCTGAACTGCTGTTTTTCAAGCAGCGCTAGAGCCTCTGGTGTCTGCAGGAATGTGTTATTCCAGGCAAGCATAGTGTTGCTATAACTACCAGCCTGGCTTGCCTCGGACATGCTCTTCAGCACAGAATCTCTGCCTGGTCTAGCAATGAGCTTTGCACATAAATTTGTACCTCATTCATTATATGTTATCTTTCTGTTTGCTGTTCATTGGTTACCTGCTGTACAGAAGTTATTTATTTACTTATTTATTTTAAATGCCAGATTGGTTGTTATAGGATCAAATCAGGGGATAAATCAATAAATTAGAGAATAAATCAGACATTATAATCTGGAAGTAAATGAATAATAAATTGGAGAATAAGTCAGAGATTAAGATATCAACAGTGCTCTATCACCTTCATATGAAAAAAGTAGAATGAATGTTGTATTCTTTTATTTGTGTAATAGTCCCAAGAAAAAAGCCACATTTGTTAATACGAAATCCTGTTGCTCTTTGCATGTAATCTAAAGATCTGGAAGTGACAAGGGGTAATGTGCTCAAACTTAAACAGCGGAAGTTTAGATTGGATATAAGGAAGAAATTCTTTACTGTGAGGGTGGTGAGGCACTGGAATGGGCTGCCCAGGGAAGTTGTGAATGCTCCATTGCTGGCAGTGTTCAAGGCCAGGTTGGACATAGCCTTGGGTGGCATGGTTTAGTGGGAGGTGTCCCTGCCCATGGCAGGGGGGTTGGAACCTGATGATCTGGAGGTCCTTTAAAAGCCTAACTGTTCTATGATTATATGAAAGAATCCTTTGATTATTTGAAAAGAAATTGAAAATTGCTAATAGTAGTGGGCCTGATTTGAGTTACAAACAGGGCTCCAGTGAAGCTTTCCTTGGGCTTGTTTCATCAAATTCCGCTTTCACCTGCCAGTAAAACACTAGAAACATTTTCAAAAGAAAAGTCCCCCGAGGAGCTAGCAGTTACTCAGTTAATTAGTCACCAAGGACACCGTGTTAGCAATATTTACATGAATTTTTAACACATGAATAATTGTTGTAAAGTTTGTTCATCATTGCCTGCATTGTTTGTTCCAGAGCTTTGTTTATCACACCCATCACCAGGTATGTGTAAAAACATTGACAAAGCAGACATCTTTCAGATTTAAGTTTGATTGCATCACCAAATGATGATACTTTGGTTGTTTCACTGTTTGAAAGATTTTGTTCTCTAGTCTATATTGTATGCCTCATGCAGCCAATAGTGCACAGTGAGTACTGAGCAACAAGCAGAGATGGAGGAGGGCTCGTGGCCCTGCTGGATGCTGCTCTGTGTAGGCATGGGCATGGGTGTGTAGATGGGCTTCGACATGGGTATGGATGTGAGCATAAATGTGGGCATGGCATGGATGTTTTAGCAAACATTGGTGATGAGTGAGGATATGGGTAGGATTCAGGAGCCATTTGTACATGTGATGTGAATGAAAAAGGGGACTAGATCTGCATTAACATTGTCACTTGGTATCTTGCCTGTAGTGGCTCCATCAATGCCAGATGCTCGTGGCTGACTGTGACTACATGCAGAATTGTCTCTTCTCCAGTTCCTTTCTAGCTGATTTGAAACACTGGCCACAGTTCTACTTGTAATGGCTGGGCCTTCCTCAGGGTCAGATATTTGAAGTCTTGGCCAGCTTTGAAAGGGTTTTAGTAGCACCTATGAAAATATTTAGAAAAGTATGTGCTCTCCCACATGCCAGCAATCATTCCTTGGGGATTTGTCCTTTGTTCTGTACAAATGAATTTGTGTTAATGAAAAAACATACTATAATATGGTGGTGATGATCATCATAGCCTCTGCCCTAATATCGCTTTTACCTTTTGTGAAACTAGTGGCAGTCAATATTTCCTATGTTAGCTGCCTGTACTTTGTGGCTCCATAATTTTCTACCCATTTGTTGATACAGTTCCTGGCAGCATATTTCTGCTCATCTCAAAATAGAAACACATGATGCAGTCTAAGAAATTAAACTTAAAATCATGGAGGAGAAAAGTGTTAAAAGCAAATTCTCTCTTTCACAGGTTTCAGCAATGTTAATAATATTAGTGTTAGAAATGCCAGCTGAATAAATAATGTGACATCAACAGTCTTTAGAAGAGGTAACACTGGGCCAAATGTGAGTTGCTTTCCAATGTTTCCCCCATGTACTTAATTAGACATGATTAAATACCATGAACTTCTAAATAGATTCATTTTTTTTTCTTCATCACTCTGTATTGCTAATGGTCTTGTCCACACTCTTTCTTGGAGGGACATGGAAACACAGACCTCTTTCCTTGAAAAGATGGGAGTAGCAGTCCAGACCTGAGTACAGGCATAATCTGAGTCTTGCCTTGGGGTGACACACTCTTTGTGCCAGGACAAAGCTGAGACGCAGACTCTGGTTTCTCCAAGGTGCTGTTCAGTAACAGCCTGCAGAACAACTGAGGAGATTCCGGGTGGATTGAAGTTGGGTCAGGCTGTTTGCATGGGTTTTCTCTCCTTACATAGGGTGAAGAACAAGAAAGCTGACCTGGGAGGGAAAAGGCTGCTGGAGCCTGCCCTAATTCTGCACCTCTCCACTGTGTGAACAAACTCTGCCTTAAGGGGCGTGTATGGTCTCTTCAGCACAGATTGCTTTTGAAAACCAAGCTTTAGCCAGCTTGGGAAAATGAGCTATCCAAGCAGCAGTGTCACAGGCCACTTCGGGATGACGCATCAAGAAATGGGAGTTTGTACCTGCAGATAGACATAGTACAAATGAGTAGCTTGTTAATATGTGAATCTCTCAGAAATAAAGATGTCAATGTGGAATAACATCTACTAGGAATGATTATTGTGACAGGAGGGTTGTTTGAAAGCATTCCATACTGTTCAGCACACCTCATGTCTATACAGTTTTACTTGTTTGCTCACACACACATTCAGAGTGAAGCTGTCAGAGTTGTCAAGCCAGTGCAGCTGTGCAGCAATAAACCTTTTAATGCTCGCTGAAGCATGCAATCGGAATTACACAACGTGAATGTAGCCTTTCATGGGATATGCAAATAAACACACAAAGAATGCCTTTATATATAATCCACTTGCTCCTAATAATATTTGTTTGTTGGGAGGATAATGCATTGTAACCATTGTTAAATTCATAAATGAAGTTAATCCTTGGTATCTGTTATAAATACGGAAAGAGTTTGAAAGCCACTGAATTAAAGGCTTGAATATACGTGTGTCCTGCTTGAAACTGGAAGGATCTTCCAGCAGCTTAGGCTGACCCTGTGGGCTCAACCCTGAGTTAGGTAAAGTGGTGGGGCACAGTGACAGGGGTGCCAACATGCTTTGTTAAACAAGGCTTGGGGCTCTCTGGGAAGGACTTTGCGAAACATTTTCCTCTCTAAAGGCCAGTCCTAGGACAAGTGCTTTTGAAAGTAGTGCCTTTATTCATAGTTTGTAAGGGCAAAAGAGATACATAAATCATTTATTGTGTTCTCTCTGTGTCACAGGGTCTCATCGCTTGTAGTGTACATAGTGTAGTGCTGTCTTTGCAAGTCCCCTTTCAGAAGGGCACCCTTTCAGAAAGCCAACAGTTGGGGAACTGATTCCCCAGGCAGTCCTTCCAGCTCTGGGCTGCCTTCACTGGCTTTCTAATCCATATTCTTTAGCTTTCAGCTTCCAGCAATTGGTTCTACTCAGGCCTGTCTTCCTAAGATTAAATCCCCCATTTGTAGCCCATATTGGAGTAATAGATACCTTGAATGACCAACCGAAAGGTCCTGACCTCTGTCCAGGTGGGCTCTGGTGGCAGCAGGCAGGAGGTGGGACCTGCCCATCTGCTTCAAAGACGAAGTAAAGTGTGTGTGGAGAGCTCCATCACTTTACACACACTCACTTCCCTCACGAGCCCATTTCCTGTGTCAGCCTATGGCAGCTGGGGCACTGCGGACATTCTGCACAGGCAGCGTACAGAATTGGAAGGAGGTTTCACTCCAGAAGGTGGACAGACAGGTATATTTGTCAGTAGGATCCATTTAAAAAGGTGCCAAGGCAAGGTATCCTTCTGGCTTGCTGGGGTAGGCTATTGCCAGGCTACCCACACCTCAGCTCTGTCAAGCTGCAGAGTGGTGTGTGGAGTATCCTGCACTGCTCCTCCGAGCCACAGGCTTCAGCCTTCTGGGGTGGCTAGGTGATAAGTGAGTGAAAGTGTGAGTTACGGGGGCTGCAAGAAACCCCTGAAATAAGGAAACAGTTCCTTCTGTAAGGATTCTCGTGGAGTTTTTCTCTGACAGGCAAATCTCTTTCCTTGCTGCAAGCAATGTGAGTGGTGCAGGCTGGGAGAAGAGAAGGGCTGGGGCCTGCGGCGAAGTTTTAATGAGAAAAATGCTATTCAGAGCAAATAAAACATGGACATTGTATAGAACTGCTGGAATAGGAGCCCCCACCTCCACTGTCTTTTGGGAGAGGCAGATTCCTTCCCAGGCTTCCCCGTTGCTCCTGAGCATCTGGATCACTTGCCTTCGGGCTTGCCCAGGTTTAAACCATGATAGGGCTGAAATGCAGTGTTAGTGCTCTCCATCAGTTAGATTGCTGCTGTTGCATTCACTAAGGAAAACACAATTGCCAAATTAAATCTTAAAAGCAAACATGCAAATATTGCCACCTGACCAGTACTTCAGAATTGCTTGTTTCTTCAGAATATCTGTCCATATGTGCCTTCATACATTGCTTGTTCCTCTGCAGTTTCTTACCTGTGGGTGCAGGAAACTTATCTCAAGCTATTGGTACGCCTTTAGGAAAAGCCTGCGCTCTACACTGGTATTCCCATGCTCAGCAAGAATGCCTGTCCCTTCACAGCACTGTTTGATTTGCTCTGAAGATCTGTCATATGCCTCTTCTTAGCCTTAAGTAAAAAGAACCTCAGCAAGCTGAACAGCGTTATTCTCAGCTGTTTCACTTACCATTTTTAATTGCTAACCCGCAAATACCCAGATGGCCACAGGTACAAACTGAACCAACTGGAGCAATTAGAAGCTCGATACCCTGTAGGCTTCTGCTCAGAATAAATAGCAGCCCCCCCCCCCCCAGGTTGAAAGCAGGTGGCTCACTTCCTTCTCATCATTTTTCACTTTTGTTTCCCTCCATATTTGCAGATACAGGCCAGGAGTGAAACTGGAAGGGCTAGAAATGTCAGGAAATATGTCTAGTAACAGAGGATTGTTTAGGCTTGTCCTCTTGTGTATGCTTCACTGGTGGTTGGCATGTACATAGAATAATGGACACAGTCGCATTTATAAAGCTTACGGTAGTGAATAAGTTACTTAGGGAAAAACGTGTAAATGTTAGCTTGTGCCTTCTCCCGGGCAATGCATTCTTTGGGGTCTAGATTGTGCCGCCCAAAATCTGTCCTACAGATTCCATAAGGTCTACGTGCTTCTGACTGTCCTCAGTCTTTAAAGTGCTGCAGAGGGGCCTGGCACTGCCTGCAGATGCATGCTTCACAGCTGACCCATGCTAAAGGCATCTGCCTTTCTGGACACCTTCTGTTAAATTGATAGAAAGGAGATTTAGATTAGATATAAAGAAGAAATTCTTGACTATGAGGGTGCTGAGGCGCTGGCACATATTGGCTAGAGAACGTGTGGCTGCCCACAGTTTCTGGTAGTGCTCAAGGCCAGGTTGCACGGGGCTTGGAGCAACCCACTCTAGTGAAAGATGTCTCTGCACGTGGCAGGGAGCTGGAACTGGATGAGCTTTAAGTCCCTTTCCTGTTTGTATGATTCTATGAAATCTTGGGTTTAGCGTTGTAACTCTAGCTCTTGTGCTAAAACTCTGTGAATATTAGCAAAACTTCTTGCAGTTGTTAAACCTGGACAAACAGCACTTTGAGCTTAATGATTCGGTAAAGTCCGTGAAGGCAACAATCTGCTTGTAGTTTCCTGAAATCAATTACCTGTTAGTTTTGTTGTTCGGGTTTTTTTTCAATTTACATTTACAGATATTGTATTCTAAAACTGTGACACAGATACTGAAGGAATTAAATGAGCTGGGATTTTGTATGTTATCCAGAGGAGCAGTCTCATGCTATGCAAATTCAGCATAGCGAGAGCAATCTTTTTCTCAAGTTCATAAAGTTATCAGTTAAATGCAGGTGACAGTGTACAGAGGATTATTTGTCCCACACTAAAAAGGATTTCTTCCTCTGCCAGATATGGAGGAAGGTAATCTCCACATTGTTATTACAAAAAATCTTTCTATAATGAATATGGGTGTCACTAAATCCCTGTATATACACGTATGTGCACATCTATTTATATATGCACATGCATGTCTGTACTGGGAGCCTGCACTTTGATAGCCTCCGTGTGAGCAGGTACCCATATATTCCTGTCGATTATTAATGAGAGACATCATGAATGTGCGGTTAAGTGAAAGTACAAGTCTTTCCCTGGCTTTTGTGTATTTTTGATCATTTCTCAGTATTGAAATAATGGATGGTCGCATTCAGGAACAGAAGCAGAAACTGATGCGGGACTGGGAGCAATTTTCTGCAGGTGGAGGCTGCATATGGGGTCCTAATGCTGAAACAGAGCAAAGGCAGATATGCCTAATGAGGATCTGCCCTGAACACCCTGAGCTCTGGACCATGCTGGGTCTCAGCAGCGGCACTGGGTTGCTGTCGTGGTCCACACTGCAGGACATCCAGGTGCCTAAAACTGGTGCTTTGTACTTGTGTAACCACATACAAGGCAGCACAGAGACGGAAAAACCCAGGCTGCAGGTGTAGGTGGAACCAGTGTTTGCTGTGGAAATAGAGTCCTTGCTTTAGCCCTGCTCCTCTCAGAGCAATTGGGAGTTATTCAGCAAGGCAGGAAAAGCTCTGGCTGGTGCTCAGGTCACTCACCTGAGCAGGGAGCAGCCACGGGTCCTGTTCTTTTCTTCAAAGGTTGTTTAGTATTTCATCCATGCCTCCTTAGTATAAAATGCTGGAATGGCCAGAAAATCATATTTATTTTCACTGCTTTTTCTGGCCCAGTGGCTATCTAATTGATCATGTCAGCAGTACTCCATAGCAACAACTGGTACATAACGCGATCAGCTTCTGTTGTTTTACTGTGCACACATTGGACCAGTTTTAGGATTGAAAAAAAAAAGCACATTTTGCACTGTTTTGATGGAAAGATGTATTTTTTTTCATACCCTTCCTGTGTGCATGAAAAATGTCTTCTTTTTCCTCACTGTAGATTAGATTTTCATAGCAGGCTGTTGGCTAATTCCATGGTTACAGTAATGAAGACTGAAAATTACATAATCACCAAAGTTTGGTTGAACTCTGCTAGAAACTCCTGACTGGCTAATCCATGAGGAAAACAGATTACTTTATTCTCCTGTGTTTTTGTTTGTCTTTCAATAAGTGCTTTTTCTGTGTTTCTGTCACTCAAGGGCATCTGCTTTCTGAATCAGCCTGTGTAAAGTCTTCATCTGCACTGCTGCCACGCAGTTATAGTAGCAGACTGTGCTGACCTCTAGTATATCTAGTAACCAATCAAAAGGAAATTGCAGAGCTTTGTGTTCCCTCCCCCCGCCCCTGGCATTTCAGTTTTTAGAAGTGTTTTCATATGAATTTTGCTTGAGCTGCTGCGTAGGCAGTATCCTTCTGAGGAAGTCATCTCTTGCCTTCAGCACAGTCCAGCAGCAGCATGCTGCTCTGGGCCCTCCATAAAGGCAGCATGAAGTAGCTTGTTTGTCACCAGCAGTTTCTTTTATACATATAAGTATATTTTTTTATATATATATGCACACAGGTACTCCACACAAGTAGAGATATGAGGTTTCTGAGCTGTGTACTCCACTGCAGCTGTAGAGCAGCCCCAGCTCACTGTGAGGCATCTGCTCCTGATGGATGGGTAGAGCCTTGCTGGGGACTTCCACTTCTGACAAGCAGTGCTCTTGAGTTGCCACTTCCCTGCTGGGTGAGAATTCATCTGCACTGAGAGAAAGCCCAGTGTGTATGTCTGAAGTTGTGATCACTAATTTGCAGCTCCCCATGGTGTGGTACAGAGTGCAGTATGGAAGAAGAGAGGAGTTCCCATAGGGAAAGACCTATAGCCACCACTTAGTCTGTTCATTTTCACTCAGAGGAGTTAACTCCTGCTCTACAGAGCAGTCATGGGATTGGCACCCCAGGCAGGAAAGCACCAGGACTGCCCATTCAGCACAGGGTGCTGAGCAAGCTCTGCTTCATCCCTGGGGCCACTATACGCAGCATGACCCAGCTGGCCCCTTGGAGAACAGTGAAGTACTAGCGTGAGGAAATATAGCCTCAAGGATCAGGGCTATGTGCAGGAATCCCAGAGGAAATCATCTAGCCTGTTTTATGTACAGGATTAGTTTGTCTGTAAGCAGAGATCCCTCTGGGCCTTAGTAATTCTTAAATTAACTCTGTTTTACTGAATTTGTAGTTCCTATTCAATACCCTCCACTGTGGTGTTGCTATCATGATGGTATGCCTCTAATTTTCACGGGAGAAGCAGGGACTGAAAGCTGCTCTGCACAGGGTCCTCCTCATTAATCTGCTCATCCAAGTATCAAGGAGCAGTCAATAAAAGGCACTGGCTGCACTCCACCTCCCTCATGAGATACTTTTTCACTCTTTCTTGCCTAAATGGAACCATTAGATCCTGTCAAGTTGGTGGGCAGTTAAGCAGTAGGGAGAATTTGCATGTCATCCCTGATGAAAGCCTTGTTGAAAACTTATCTGTGGATATTTTGCCTGCAAAATCTTTTGCATTACTTCTGATCCCAGCTTGTTCCATGTAACATTGAATCTCACTGTGTTCAGCGGCAGCCTAATGTGACAAGACGTAAAACAATATGATGCTTTCTAAGTGCTTAAATTCACACAAGGTCACAAATTCAAAACAATGCCTCAGAATTACAATTTGTTGTATTCTTTTGAAAGACAGACCTGATTGTGAGCATCGCTTGAGCCAAGGTGCTCTGCTTGCTGTTATCTGTATGTTCCCAGGGCACTGCTGGTTCTGAGACTTTTGTTGTGCTTGTCTGGTTGACAGGATAGAGCATCCCATTAAAACAAGCCTGAGGCAGAGATATCGGGGTCCTTTCTGGGGCTGAAGCAGCATCCCTTCAGGGTGCCTTTTGTCCAGTACTGTGCTCCAGCTTTGGGAAATACACACTGCTGTCTAAATACTCCCTTTCATGCACATCAGTGTTAACACAGGTCACTAGTATAATTGAAACAATTAATTGCATTTCAGAAGAAAAGCTGAGAGGCTGAAAAGTCTTCCATGAAGGCGAGAGTTGTGACTGCTCTGGGTAATACCATGAACCCTCTCATTTGCAACTGAAATGTGTTATTCTGCCTCTGGCTTATGCTCCCTGTGTTTTACCCACCCTGTTAACCCAGATCATTGTTCTCAGGCAAGGGCTGCTCTGTGCCATTGCATTGTGCAGGGCCAAGGAAACCTCAGGGTTTCATTAGGACCTTCTCTGCTAGCACTGTTATTGACATACCCAAAGATACATCTTTCCTGCCTGAGTGTTGGGGAAGGTTGGAAATCAAATACACAGGGCTAAAGCAGTATGATGTTCCTCCAGGGAAGGCTGGGGATGTGATGGTGGCTCCAGGATGTGCACAGCACCCTTCTGGGGCAAACACTGTGGGTGTGCTGAGTGGAGGGCTGCTGTGCTGCAGTGGGTGCATGGTGCCAGGCAGTTATAGCTGTGCATAGGTAAGGCTGAGCTCTCTAGCTGTAGAAACTGGAGGAGAGTCCTGGAGGCCTGGTACATTGGGTTGGCTCAGGAGGCTTTCCTTCCCTTTCCCAGCCCACCTGTGAAATGGGATATTTATGTTCAGCTGAAGGATGGATGTCGTGTCTGTGCAGGTTATCAAGTATTTAGTACATAACCTGCCTCTCACTAATCCTCTGGACCTCCTTGAAGAAAGGGGCTTTTGTGCAAGCTATAGATTCAGTATAAGAAAAAATAATCTGGTTATATAATTGTATGATGACAAGTCTAGCTTCTAGTTAAAGATCATTAACAAAGAAAGTAATTAGCCATGGGAACAACCTGACAGCAGAGTGACGGATTCACTGCCTCACCTTGTTGGAAGTTGAGACTAAACGTTCCTGGAGTGAAGAAGGGGGCTCTGTCCTGGTGCAGGAGCCTCCCCTGGAGCTTGGCTCTGGGTTTTGTGGTAGAGCAGGGTTTTGTGCTTTAGGTACATGCCAATGTCTTTGCTCTTGCCACGTTGCATGTAGGAACCACCCTGCACGCTAGCACCTCACCACTGTGTCCTGCAGCATTTCAGTAATAAGCCTCAGGGGAACAGCTTTGTTTAGGTTCAAATGTATATCCCAAAACACATTATAGGACAAATAGAGCAATGGAAGACTAGATCTGCCATTGGGGCAACACGTAATATCCCCATTAACTTGCATCCAAGCAATGGTTACTGAAAAGTCCACCTAGAGAGACCTACCAGTAACTGATCATGCTCAGCCTGATGAACTGAAACACAGTCTGCCTCTTAGTAGAAAAGTAAGTAAATCAAATTAGTATTCTCATTTTAGATGATTTTAAACAGGAGACATGGAAGCAGATGAGTCTTTTATTTCATATAGCTTGTCTCCCAGTTAAGAGCCATTTTGACGTACTTGTTCCATATACATTTATATTTAAAACAGTGTCTGCATCTTGGGTTTATACCATACATGTTGCTTCCCTTGGAAGAAAACTTTCTTATTTAGTTCTTAGTGTGCCTGAATTACCCCCAGAGGAACAAATGTCAGCCTTTATTTTCTAGTAACCCTTCTGCTCTTCTCACTTGTATGGGTCATCAGAAACGATATGTTACAGTGGGACTGCACCATTGTACAAGCCTGTGGAAAGCATCTATTTGGAAATAGGGTTGTGGAGATTAGGAAAGCCAAAAGAGGCATGAGAAACTCAAAATGAAGCCTGTTGCTTTGTTGTTTATTTTGCCTCTTGCACCTGAACACCACAGGGAATCCTAAAGCAGTAGGTGGTCTGTAAGTGATTTGATATTCTCCATGTGATTTCATGTGCCTGAGCTGAGTGGAAATGGCTCATTGTGGATTGCCAGTCTACGAAAGACTAAACTTCTCTGCCTTTTAAGGACAGATTAGCAAGAACAATCATTCAAATTCAAATGGCATTGGATCAGTTAAAGCCAGAGAGGATATAACTAGACAGAGCCATCATGATCCTAGAGAAAATACTGTGTACCTTCCTGGCTATTAATTGATGCCAGTGTGCACTGTGCTATGTCAGCTCAGGTCCCAAGTGGACAGCATCCAGCAGATCTCATAGCCTGGTTTCCAGCCAGGATCTGTTGTTGGCAGCATGATCTGATAATCTTAATTTATGCAGCTAATTCTGGCAGGGAATCTAACTGTTTGTTGTACATCATTTAGACTTAATATCACAGGGCCTCTGTGAAGCAGGCAAAGGGCATCATCCCCTCTGTTTTACATGGGAAGTGCCTTGTTACAGCTGTAGATCTGTTCCTGCTCTCACACAGCCTAGGAAAGGACAGCAGCTTGTCCAAAATCTCTGCAGTAGATTTACTCCACCATTTCTCAGTGGTATCTTGCCTGAGAAAAGGGTAGGGATAAAAGATATGTCTCTCCAGTCCCATCCTAATCTTCCTTCCATTTTTGGCAATGAAAGGTTTACCTGGGCAGAGCTTTCCCACATAAAAATCTCAAAGGCTTTCTGTATTCCAGTATACTTCTGTATAAATTGCTACTTCTTTCTGCACAGTCATGTAGCTAGGGTTAATACATGCACATTATCAGGGAGTGCTTATGGAGAGCAGATGCTGGGTGCCAGGCCCTGTACCTCCTATCTCTGCCTGTGCCCTGTCCATCACTCTGCGGTTGCACTACCAGCATCCCACTGCAGTGATCCCTTGCCCATGATCAGTTTCAGAAGACATGGGACCATCTCTCTCTTCTACAGCAGCAGAACAAATGCACTTCTGAGGCAAGGCTTGCAGCCCCTAGAGTGTCTCTGGGGAGGGCTGTTGAGATGCCCCAGTACTTAAATGCCGTACTGCAGAGCTGCCAGTGTGGAGCTGCTGGGGCTGCTGCCTGCAGTGCTGACTGTGCCCTATATGCCATAGAGGGTGGCCTGGTCCCAGGAACCCCCCATCCAGCTGCGCACCTCTGGCAAGAGGATTAGTGGAATTTGTAGTGCTGCCTTAATCTTATTTAGAATGTAGATTACTCCATTGTATGTAAGGGGTGAAACGGAGCAATTCCCATGTGTTTGTACACTTAGCATTAATTATGCAAAAAAAACCATCCTTCTCAAACTTTTGCACACACATTTTGTGCAGGGATCCAGTGCCACGCTCACAAGGGCGTGAGGCCTCCCTAAAATACAAGATCGTTTGAAATAGTGTCTCCTTCTCTCAGATATATCAGTTTACTTTTCCAGAAACATTTTCACTCTTAATGGGACAAACCCATCCATTTGGTTATTGTCAGTATCTCACTGGAATCTTTCATCCCCCAAATGTCTTTCTTAAGTCTGGAGCAGCCTATGCACTAGCCCTGCCAATTTTTTCACACAATGTCTTGGCAGAATCTCTTTGCTTAAATATATTCCTGTGTGTTTGCATTTCTTAAAACAAATACTGTGAAATCTTTGTTTAGTTAGATTATGAATTATCTGCTTATTTTGTTCTGTATTTGTGCAGCTGCTGATATTACACATCCACAGCTACGGCTCAGACTGATTTTGTCGTTCAAATCAGTAATGATGCTAAATTTAATTTAAGAAGTGAATATTGGGTTTTGCTGTGATCTGACACCATTACTCCACCTACACTGCAAGTTCCTTGTACCAGGCTCACAGGGGAGCTGAGGGACTGTGAGACTGAAGGCAGGGGAGGAAGAGCACAGTGACACCTCTGCCCGCTGCGTCCATCCAGAGAGAAGTGAGAGTGTACGGTGCACCCAGCACTGACAAACTGCAGGAAGCATTTATTGCCTTGGCATATGAAAAGTGGGTAAATGTTACCGCAGCGTGCATTTACATAATAGTTTCTTTGAGTAGTTTGCTGACAAGGTGTGAGAAATAGGCTGTGGTAGTAAGACAAATTACAAAGCAGTGTGATCTCTAATCCCTGTTTGTGAGCTGTTTATAAACTGCAGCCATGTTTAGTATATCAGATGTATTTAATTTCTGAGGGCTGTAATAGCAATAAACAATTGTTGGATTAATTCTGGCATCCCAGGTAAACCTGCATTTGGAGTGTTTAGGGAAAAAAGGGAGAAGGCAGGAAATCCAGCCTGGATTGCAAACTCACTGACTCAGGACTGGACTGTCCCTCATTTGGCCTTTCAATGACAGGTACCATACTGGTGGTCAAATGAGACTGAGAAGTAGGGGCTAAAGCCTGGAAGCAAGGATTTCTTTTAAGCAAGCCTGGAAAAGTGTTGAATTGATCCAGGGAGCAGAATCCGGAAATCTCTGTTCACGAAATAAAATTTCAGTATTTTTTATTTCTTCTGTATCTTCTTTGTAAAGAATGTGTATTTGCATCTTCCCCCGTAATACAGTTTCAGGAGTCAGATGCTTTCTTAGCAAGGTCACTTCTTTCGGCTAGTAAAGAACATTGCTTTCTAAATGAGGCTGCTTTGCTGGCTTTATTAGGGGCTGAGGAAACGCTTGCAGTGCCCACCTAACCTAGGAATACCCAAAGGAGTCTGTAGCGGTGTTTGATGTTGTTGAGTGTGAAGAAATATCAAGGCTATTGCTGGCACAATTAGGCACATTATATATTTGATAAATAACCTGGGGGTGCATACAGGAAATTCTTCTGCTGTGTAAACAAAGTCAAATTCAGATTAAGGAAAGAATGAGCATGTCCCAGGTGAATTGTTTGTGTGGTGGTAATTTCCCTGGAACACAGTTTCTCTTATAAACTTGGACAGAGTGGTTTAGCAGCATAAAAGTAACCCAAAGCAAAAGTAAATCAAATCCACAAGCAAAAAAAATAAAATAACAAAAAACTCAAAGGCTTAGAATATAACCGCAAAAGATTTTCTGGCTTTATAGCTGTGTAATTGACAGCATGCAATAATCCAGTGACAGCATGACCAAAATAATACGCAATTAAAACAAAGTAGAAAGAATGAGCTAAAAAAAAGGACAAAATTATGATATAAGAGATTTCACAATCGCCTGTTGTTTTGTTGCCATGGTTGTTTTCCTCTTAGTACCATTAAATTATGTTTATACTGGATTATCATAAGGTAAAAGGTATCATAAAGTTTTATAATGAGAGTCTGAGAAGATAAGTATTTGCAGGAGGCTGCTATTGACTGAGCAATTCATTTCATGGTAGTTGTCTAAGAGGACCTGCTGATAGAATTGTTGTTTGGAGGAGGATGTCAGGGAAGTAATTTTGGGGAGGACAGGCAGGTGATACTGCCAGGAGTGAACAAGTCTCATTCTGGGTGAGAATGTAATTCATGTGCACCCTATGACTTGACCTCATCAAAGTGATGTAGCTATAAATTACTAGGAAGATTGATCTATATGTGAACTTTACTGATCACTTGCCCAGGAGATGTAGGTGCTATCTCAGTGAGCACCCAGAAAGCTTCTGCAAGCTGTTGTAAAAGCTGTTGTAAAAAATAATTGGCAGTTCTCCATCAGTCATCCATGGCCAACAACAGGTTTCTTATCACAGGATCCTATTTACTGGTCAGCTCAGGCTTCCTCATGAATGATCAAAGATCCCTGCAAGGTCGCAGTGGGGTAATTGAGAGTTACTGCTCAACAAAGGCCTACCCTCTGCTGTGCCTCAGAGGTGGATATTGCTCTTTAAACCATGCATCATCATGATTAATCATATGATAAAATTCATGACACCCAGCTTCCTAATACCCTTGAGATTACCAACAACTGAAGATTGATTTAGCTGCCGTTGTCCTGATGGCTCTTCTCCTTCCAGTCTTGCTGCAGAGGGTAGAGAAGCACCTTCAGGCATACTTACAGTGGTGAAGCTTGTTGGTGATGTGAATTGCTGATTTTAGGGGCCAGTTCTCTTCACCACTTGGAAGTGATGAAAGTTAAAGGCTAAAAACAATGAGGGGTTTTGTTGTTTTGAAATCAAATACTTGATTTCAAATAATATCTGCCTTGATGGGATTCTCCCTACTTCTTACCCATAAACACTCAAATCTATCATCACCATCATCAAGCTCTAGACAGTGAAAACGCTCCCTAATACCCAGGGCTACCCCACCACCTCCCCTTCCTTGCCTATTCCTTTTGAAGAGTTTATCACTATCCACAGAAGCACTCCAGTTGTGAATCATACCACCATGTTTCTGTGCTGGCAGCTATGTCATAGTTTTCCTGCTGCATAATAGCTTCTAGGTCCTCCTGTTTGTTGCCCACATTGTGTGTATTGGTGTAGATGCTCTTCACTTGAGCTATAGATCCTGCTTCCCTTTTGGGGGAAAAGCCTTAATTCCTTCCATGAACTGTTCTCAAGCACTTCCATGATCTTTGCTGCCACATGGATCTCCATCCCCTATCACCACTCAGATGGCAGACCAAAGGACCTTGCTAGAACACCACCCCTCAGATACTGGCATGCTTCCCGCAGTGAGCCTAGCTGTAGCTCTTTCTCCCTGCAAATCTGGTTTAAAGCTCTGTCAGTGAGTGCTGCTAACTCCTGTGCAAAGATTCTTTCCCCATTTGAAGCAGATGTACTCCAACTGTTGTCAGCAGGCCTGCTGCTGTGTAGACTGACCCATGATCAAAAGGCCTCAATTTCTGCCAGTGACACCAGGCTCGGAGCCAGGTATCAGTTTGCTGTCTCCTCCTGTCTCTTACCTTGTTGATCCCTGCAGCTGGTGGGATAGAGGAGAACACTAGTTGTGCTTATGACCCCTTAACCAGATAAAAAGAATTAAGGTTGATTGTCACTGTATGGACTGGGTTTGTCCCACCCAAACAGTGTTAAAATTCTGCAGCCTGCAGGATAGGCGAGGATTGAGGAGGGAAGAGGTGTGGAAGTCTCATGAGCATGGCTCTGCACAGGGGCTCCCCTTCTCCATTCATTAATTCAGCAGTGCCTATTTATTACAAGCACAAATCTTCAACAATTCCCAAACTATCCAAGAAGATGGTTTGTCTTCCTCTAAAGTGGGTCTTTGGGTCTGATCCTTATCCCATAGGAGCTGCACTGGAGTTGGTGCATCTTCACTGATGTCATTGGCAAAAGAACAGGGCCTCTGTAATGGAAAGACATGAGAACAATCTGGGTCTGCTTAAATTAGAGATAAATCACAGAGTTTAAAGGATCAGAATGGAACTTTCGAATAACCTGATTGTTAAATATCACTTTTGGGGTCAGAGGGCAAGTGGCGGGAGTTGAGAGCAGCATCACAGGTCCCACAGAAAAAGACATCATTACCCCATTATTTCCAGATTTCCCCCTGCGAGAACCATTTCCATGGACACAGAAATTTTTCTACTGGTTCCTTCACAGTGATGAGCTCCCCAGAATAATGCACAATCAGCTTTCAAGAATGATGCCTGGAGAAGAAAAATGATCTAAAAATTAGAAATCTCGATGCAACTGGAGAGACTGTGAACTCAATTTACCAATGCAAACAGGAGAAACCTGCCAGGTTGCCAACACTGTTACCTAATTTGTTGACACAAAGATCACAGGCAGTGTTTTATTTAGTTCCATACATTTGCATTTGTTTGTCATCTGATCAGGACTACAATCCAGCCATTTCTGCATCAGAGAAAATTGCTCAGCTTCCTTCCTAGTTTTCTTACAGCAAAGTGCAGTTGGGGTATTTTAAACTACATTTCTGACTCTTTCCAATTCCTGAATCTGTTGACCTTAAGGGCATGCTGTGAAGGCTGTTTGCTTTCAGGACCATTTGGGGAAGGCGACTGCAGGTGGCAGTGAGATGTGGAGAGGTTAAGATCGTGCGAATGTGACTGAACTGTTAGTGTGGATAATGGGGTCCTCTGTGCTTTGAACTGGAGATGATTTCATATGTGATTCTGCCAAAGAAATCTTTGTGTCTCTGAAAGTTTAACTGGAGTCCAGGCACCCAGGTCCAGTGATGGGGATCCTGGCTTTGGCTCCCTTGTCAGGATCCTACTTGCATCCAATGCAACTCAGGCCCCAGGAAACTATCTCAGCCCCTCAATATTTTGCCCAGACACAGTCAGGGAGGTGCATTACCTGTCCAGGAGAACCACCCTCACACTTTCAAAGTTAATTGACCTTTTCCTTCTGCTCTTCCCCTTCCATCTGCTCATGCCTATCCTTCTGTTGTCGTCGTCAGTTCTTGCTGGGTCCAACATGGCAGCATGCAAATTCTTATACTGAAAATACCCTGAACAATTCAGCCCAACCACTGCTTGTTCACTGTGAGTATCTGAACTTTTCTGGCATGGAAATGGGAGATGGAGCAGAGCAGAGTACTCACTCAATTTCTTACCTATTGCCAATACAAATTTATCTTCAAAAATCAATTTACCATACTCAGGAACTGCATCTGTCCAGATGGCATAAGGGACTGGATGTGGTATATTCTGTCTCAGGAAGACTCTCATTTGGCATTAAAACATTGTGGTCCTAAGTTTTGTCTCCTGACACCAGAATAATTCTTGTCTCACAATGATATTTTATTCTTTTCCTGATTTTTTTCTCATGCATACACTTTTGGTGAGCTATTTAAAATGGTTGTTGACCAACACCATACCAAATTCATTCATTAGACAATATCTCCGGTCCCTTCATCGTTCTGTTGCTTGTCTCTGAATTCTTTCCAATTTGTCCAAATTAATAGCTCCTAGCAATTACTGATGATGAGAGGGTAGAGGGTATGTTTAATGTTACAGTTATTTATTCTGCTGAGAAAACAACTTTGATTTCCTTTTCAGACAAATAGGGCTTTACAGTAAGCTATGCCACATACTTATGAGATGTTACAGAGAAATACTTTCTCTTGTAATAGTTTCTTCTGTATTCTTCTGTTGCATCTGCTCTGTGCCAGGTTGCAGGAAATGTTTAAAGTGTATGCATAGTTTTTAATGGTTTAGAAGGTTTGTTTGGGACTAATATTTGTTATTTTCTAAAAAATTATCAACATAACCTCACCCCTCACTGCTAGAGAAGTATATATTGAAAATGCTTGCCAAGTTAAATCTCAAATTAAAAGAATTCCTCACTATCGAGTTCGCAACGTAACATTGGTGTGTGCCCAGAGAAGGACTCTCCCCATGTGTGTGTACTCATGAAATGCAGGAGCAAATTAAAATAATAATAAATAAATGTTAGTAAATATTAATGTTAAAAATAGATTTTAATAAACACAACTTGAAGGTATTCCAGTGTAAAGTTGCAAGGTTTTGGCACCCAATAGCTCTCTCTGCTGAGAGGGCTTCACTTTTATGCCATCCAGAGGGACCTTGACACGCTTGTGAGGTGGGCTGATGCCATCCTGACGATGTTTAACCATGCCAAGTTCAAGGTCCTACAACTGGGTCGGAGCAATCCCAGGCACAGCTCCAGGTTGGGCAGAGAAGAGATTGAGAGCAGCCCTGTGCAGAAGGACTTGGGGGTGTTGATAGATAGAAAAATGAACATAAGCCTGCAGTGTGTGCTTGCAGCCCAGAAAGCCAACTGTATCCTGGGCTGCATCAAAAGGAGTGTGACCAGCAGGTCGAGGG
>JAOEHY010051302.1:0-13539 GCA_025447955.1 Psilopsiagon aurifrons
ATCCTCCCCTCTCATCGGCTCTGTCTGGGTGCCCGCACTGACCACCGCCGGGGCAGACAGAGCAGAGCTCCCAGACCAGGCCTTGGTCATATGTCGAGCACTCACCATCCCGCTCGCCTGCCCGCGCAAAGTGCCCCGATCCCGCCCTGCTCGCCGCGCTCCTGGGGCAGTTTTTACCCGGTCAGGGCTGGTGCCGCCTCTCCTGACACCACCCCTGTGAGTCAGCTCCTCGTGTCCGCTGAGCTGCAGGCCCCTGGGCAAGCCCTGTCGAGGACTTGAGGCTCCCTCGGTGGCTGTTGCTGCTCCAAGCTGAAGCTCTGGGATGCCGAGCCGTCCCCCAATCAGGCGCTGCAGGCGTTCCCTCTCGAGACAGCCACCTCAGCAATTGGCCGGAAAATCTACAAACTGTTGCTAAATCTTATTTAGACTTTCAAAAGGCATTCAACAATTTTGATCATCAAATGCTCTTCAAGGAATTATTCTATGATGGAACAATAAGCAAGTCCTTCCCATGACTGAATAACAATTGAAAGGTTGGAATTAATGATATTATTTAAGTTTTCTGATGATATTGACTTATCTGTATATATGGAAGTTTCTAGTGGAGTACGATGTGCTCACCATATTCATACAAGATGTGGAAAGACTTGATGGTTATTTAGGTGTCAGAGTTTGTTACCTCAAAGAATTTAAAGATATTAAAGACAGGGACTGGATGTGCAGGAAGGCCTTATGAGACTGATTGTTACAGAAGAGTGAAGGAGCAGAATTACATTCAGTGTAAAATGGATGTAAAATGACAGAGAAAGAAACAAACAATTCTAACAGTATATACAGTGATTGACTCTGCACATGTACTGAGAGGTATTTGGGTATTACCACTTAGGGAAAGGTCTTCAAAGCTCTTCAGAAAAAAAACAGACTATCAGACAACTCTGGAGATAAAATCAAATAAACCATAAAACATTATAATAACAATGTACGCAAGAAATGTGTACTCCTTATCGGAGTATTCTATATAGCTCCAGTACCACCTCCTGAAAAAGGATAGAGTGGAATTTTAAAACAGAAAAAGATGAAAAGGGCATCCAAACAACTGAACTCGCTTCAGTACAAAATCAAATTAAATAGGCTAGTACTCTTCAATTTGATAGACAGAGAAGTTATGAACAGTTGTTCAGTGTCTCTCCCAAGATGAGAATCAGGTGATACCAAATGCAACCAGATTCGAAAGTAATGTAAAGAAATTTGATATGTAACTAAACTCTGGAGACATCTGGCTGTTGAATGTTGTGGTAAAGCTGACATTACTTCAGTAAATGGCTGGCTGATTTATTGAAGAAAGGTTGATTGTGTTATGAAATACAAAGACGTCTCTAACTCAGGAAACACAATTTGGCAGAGACTAGGAGTATTTCTGCAGTATAAAAAAATATTTTCACCTACATATTTATGGCCACTGGCCACTGTTGAAGACAGGATGCTAGCCTAATTATAGCTTTTGATTTAATCTGGAGCGGCACTTCTCAAATTTCAGGCTGATGGAATGGATGAGGAACCAGGGAGAGTAGATGGATAAAAAGGAAAGAAATAAGTGAATGAAAGCAATAGAAGAATGAAAAACAGGTTGGATCATGGAACAGAGAATAGTGAAGGATGAAAAAGGAACAGGAGACCAGTGATAGAGAAGAAAAAAGGAATAAAATACAGCAAATAATACAAACACCCTTCAACACACATGAGCTCACACAGAAACAAATGTGAAGAAGCACTGCTGGGGTAAATAGAAGAACAGAGCCATGTATCATCAGAAAAGACAAAAAAAAAAATATAATGCAGTTGCACCAATGTAACTGAAAATTCAGTCCAAACATGACTGGTTTACATAAATATGTTTACGTACATCAGGAGCATAATCTGAAGGACAATGCTGTCATGAGAATGAATAAGGGCAAGGTAAACATGAATGGAAGTTTAGTCAGCAGAGCAGTGAGACTCTGAAACAGCCTTTGAGTAGGAATAGTTGGGTCTGTTTGCAAAATTATTATGAAGTATTGTGACACATCAAAACAGCAGACAAGGATCAGTGAACCCAGTGGTCCATTACAACTTTAGGTAAAATGTTTTAAATACCAGAAAAAAAAATTAGGGGAAAATATTTCACACTTGTGTCCATTTTTTTTCCTGGGATGTGTTTATGCATCCCTGTACAACATAGTAGGAACAAAAAGATTCATAGAGCATGAAGCTTGCAAAGACCATTAAGTTATCTACTCACATCTTCTTGAAAAGATTAAAGAGGCTGATCTAAGCCAATTGTAAGTCATTTCCTCTAGCCCACAAATTCTGCTTGTGTATCTCTTCTAACTCTTGCCATTTTTTTCAGCAATCTTCCCAGAATATAGATACCAGATTCATGTGCACAATTTCAAGACCAGCCTTCTGTGCTGGAGTTTATAATTTGGAATCATAGGTCTTTCAAAGACATACATATTAACAAGTTGCATATTATTAACCTACGAAGTATGGTAATAGACTGTTATATCAAAGTATCCTTGCTATATGTATATTTTCCTGGCTCATTGAGTAATGATTTTGGAGTAACCACTTCAAAGATAAGGGGAATTGCTGTGAATCATTACTACAAATTAAGTACATTCACCCATGGAAATTTCCACATTCAAGAGACATGGAAATCTATGTGCAAAGAGAGCTCAAATACAGGACACAGATACTGGCAATGAAACAAAGTCTGGAACACAGACCTGACAAGCCTTTATCAGCATAAGCCCAGTATTCTGACCAACTTGCTCTAGCTATTCCACACACAGAGGATCTAATGTTTAATATCAAATTTGCTTATTTGAATCTCTTTTTACGTTACATGGGATTTTGATTTTGCAGAGGGATTCATACTTAATTCTTAACATACTTAATTCACAACACAAATACAAATACAAAAAAGTACAGCAATTACAATATACAGTTGAATCACAGTACTAACATACCCATAAAATGCTTACTGTCACAACACTAGGCATTCTCAGCTGCTGCGAAGGAATATCTGGCCTGAATATCTGGCCTAAATTCTGACTGCACTTGCAGCCCAGCCAGCCAGCCAGCCATATCCTGGGCTGCATCAAAAGAAGTGTGACAAGCAGGTCGAAGGAGGTGATCCTCCCCCTATACTCTGCTCCTGCGAGACCTCACTTAGAATATTGTGTACAGTTCTGATGTTCTCAACATAAAAAAGACGTGGAACTGTTGGAACAAGTCCAGGGGAGGGCCACAAGGATGATCATGGGACTGGAGCACCTCCCATATTGAAGATAGGATGAGAGAGTTGGGGCTATTCAGCCTGAGATGAGAAGGCTGCGTGGAGACCTCATAGCAGCCTTCCAGTATCTGAAGGGGGCCTATAGGGATGCTGGGAGGGACTCTTCATTAGGGACTGTAGTGAGAGGGCAAGGGTTAATGGGTTCAAACTTAAACAGGGGAAGTTTAGATTGGGTATGAGGAAGAAATTCTTTACTGTAAGGGTGGTGAGGTACTGGAATGGGTTGCACAGGGAAGCTGTGAATGCTCCATATGTGGCAGTGTTCGAGGCCGAGCTGGACATAGCCTTGGGTGGCATGGTTTAGTGTGAGGTGTCCCTGCCCACGCCAGGGCGGTTGGAACTAAATGATCTTAAGGTCCTGTCCAACCCTAACTATTCTATGATTCTATGATTCTATGAACTCAGATCAAGTCTGTCACTCTTCAAAGTCCTTTCTTTTTCTGTTGTTCTATTTTTATACCCTCTGTTGATCACACTTTATGTTGGGTACTCTATTACAAGTTGTGTGACTGTTTCAACTTTTTTGATTAACTGAGGCACAGTTACACCTGCTCTGGCATGGCAGGGACTACCAAGGAGTCCTCAGTGTCACACGACTTAGGCTGGCTATACTTTCATAGGCTATGAGGTTGCCCTTGGAAGCTGTACCAACTTATGCCAAACTGCCATACCGATACCAAATGGAGCAAAAGGAGACTCATTTTTGGCTGGTAACATCTGAGCCTTTATGTATAACTTGATAGATTCTAGCAAAGAATATCATAAAGCTGAGATTTGTACCAAAAGGCAAGAGGTAAAATGATAGACAACTGGTGGAGGTGGCCCTTGTTTGAAAATTATAAATAAAGTAATGAGAAGCTGAAAAATGAAGGATGACAGGAAAAAGATATACACCTCCTGAATGTATCTTTTTAGATTATGGAGCTGTTGACAAAGAGGCTGGAAGAATAATAAAAAGTCTTTGCCAACAGAGTGAGGACAGGAGGAACTGGCAGACTTCTTCTGTTTCTCATATTTTTGTTCTTATGGTTCTGTTCAATACATTTACGTCACATGTGACTGTGTTATATATAAACTGGAATTAAATGACAAAACCAGGTGTCTCTAATTTCATGAAGTATATCAGACTCTTAATACATTAAGAATTTTTTTGTGGAACATCATATTCCAATTTACCTGAATGTTTTAGAGAGTTATTACCAAAGTATATGACTTTATTTATAAGTTTTGTTGATTTTTTTGTCTTGGTGTATTTCTAGAGGAGCTGCTTATTATTTTATTTATTTTTCAAATAAAATAGTAAAATCAAATAGGGAGTAAATTCTGCATAACAGATAAAAACTTGTCTGGAAGAATATCACATGTTAAAATAGTATAAGAAACTTAGACTTAAGATAGCTGAAATATGTTTTTCTCTGAATATGTGACTGTGGAAATAGATATAATCCATATATCAGATGTTCAATTAAAAAAAAAAAAAAAAGTCAGTTCCTTGAGGCTGATTCTATTTCTGCTTCAGTAAATATATGTTTTTTCTTTACTTGAATTGGGACAGATTGTTAGATGACTTCTTAAATATAGTAAACTAAACCATATAAATAAGTAAGCAAATATGCTTACATATAACTTAAAAAAGAGATAACCAGATGACAACATAGTTCAATTCTAGATCATTAGATGCCACAGGAACTTTAGCATTTTACAAATGTGTCTCACTCACAGAATATTAAACCTGCTGAATGAGAACTGGGCTAAAGTTATTACATCAGACTCAAAAGGGTATTGTTGGTCTGTTGTGTAACAGACTCCACAGAGGAAATGCAATTTAGTGATTTGTTTGGTGTATTAAGCAAGCTGGTAGAAATCTGCTGTTACAGAATGCAGTGGAATCTTGAAAGCAAAGCAGTATTGAGCAGTGCTGGATATGTAGACTAATCTCAGTTCTTCTGCAGGACTGAGCTCCAGTTCTGGAAAACAGGAGTTTCTGAATAGAAAGTACTACGGTGTTTGTAGCAATTAGCATACTAGGCTTTATATTTTTGTCCTGCTTGCAGAATCTCTTTACACTGGGCTAAGGATCCTGAACAAACCAGCTCAAAGAAGAGCATCACAAAGGGTGAGAAACATCTTTTGGCAACAGCGGAGACTGCATCATATCAAGTGGCTGCACAGCTATAGCTCAGTGTATGACATTGCTTGATCAGATAACACTGCTTCTATTCGCTAGAAGACAAAAGAAATTCATTACTGTGGCGCGACATGAATACCAGCATGGAGATGTGGCTCTGCATATAACCAGAATTCCAAGTAAAGAAATTGTGTAAGGTAAAAGCATTAGAATACTTTTTGGTTCAGCATCAGACAACGTATTTCCTAATATCAGATCTCAGTTTTCTACACTTTGTATTAGAGTCTTAATGCTTTGCCCTGCCAAATTCTGACTATTGAAGAGAAACAACATTGAATATATATATATATATTTTAATAAGATGCTGCCAAAATATCTCTTGCTAAGAAGCTCAATAAAAATTACTGGGAACATGAAGGATGGTAATTAATATGGCTCTGCCAAATAAGTGATGCCCAGTTTGCTGCTTTCTGTATATGAATCATTTTCTTCTGTTGACTACAGAAGAAATTGCATTAGTTCAGAATGTACAGAATTTGCATTAGTTCACAGTGTAGAAGCTATATGTTAGCATGGCAAGATTTTTTGCTGTTATTTACCAGAATGTCAGCCTTGATGATTCTTCTCTAAGAAATGTGATATGAATTACAGATATTAAAGTACCTTCATTGATTCTTGCCTCTCTGTGTCTTCTTCATAGAAGACTTTCTGCACTTTGAGTCTGTAATTCTGTATAGAAAGAGCAAAGCTAACCACTACAATGACATTTTGGTTAGTAATGGCTGCCCAAGGAAAGAAATTTGATGCAATCTTAGGATATTTCAACAGCCTTTTGTAGATACTCCTGTTTCCATCCTAGGCATGGATCAACAAGCAGCTGTACAAGAGATGAGGGAGCAGGAGTGGATAGACTATGAGCAGCAGTAAGACTGAAAAACCCTTTGCTCACAGATAGTTTTGAGGTAATTTGGCACCTAAATGTGTTTCTTTTTTCTTCCTCTCCAGCAGCATGCTTATTGTAATGTTATTAAACATTCATATCTACAGTTCATATCTGTTAGAAAGTCTCTTGTGGGAAGCTAAGGTATGTTGCTAACTGCTGCATTGTTAGCAGGTAAAGAAAGCCATAGAAGTATCATTATAATCTTTCTTTAAAGTCTGTTCAAGAATTTGACTATACAAGTAGTCTTCAGAACATCCCAATGGAGCTACACTTGTATCAGGGACTCCCCAGGAAAGAGCAGACTGTCCCAGCACCACTGTGTTACATAGAAAGAGCTTCGGCGGGAAATTGGGCCAAGGGATAAAAGCCATAGGTATCTTTCACAGGATCACAGAATGGTTGGGTTGGAAGGAACTTCTGAAGAACATCTTGTCTAACCTCTGTGCTAAAACAGGTTCACATAGAGCAGGCTGCACAGGATTGTGTCCAGGCAGGTTTTGAGTATTTCAAGAGGAAATACTTGAAATAATCAAGTATTCTTGAGTATTTCTGGGGAGCCTGCTGTAGTGCTCTGTCATGCTTAAACTAAAGAAGGATTTCCTCCTGTTCAGGTGGAACTTCCTGTGTTTTACTTTGTGCCCATTGTCCTTTATCCTGTTGCTGGACACCACTGAAGAGAGTCTGGCCTCATCCTCTTGACACCTTCTCTTAAGATATCTGTATGCACTGATAAGGTACCCTCAAGTCTGGCCTTATTCAAAGAGTGTGATACACTATATTGCTGGGTGTCTTCAGGTTTCTGTGCAAGTCGTGGCTTGCATGGTCCAAAATCGTTTGTATTAAGTTATTCTCCCTTTTATTCCCTTCCATCATATAATAAACACACTTTCCCCCCACCTAATTGTCATAAATTTTCAGCTTACCAAATGTCATTCTGCCTTGACAGTCTTGTGCCTCTGAGTGACATTAGAATGAATCCATTGTACCCAGTTTTATGAGCTTCTCAGAGCCTGCATGTTGTGCTAATTTATGTCACTTTGGGTGACTGGATAGATGCATTTGCATCAAGGCAATGATGCACAGTGGTAGGCTGTGTGCCGTTTGCACAAGCAGTACTCTTGTCCATGAAGGCTGTCAGCTCTGCCATTGGATCAGGTCTCCTTCAGTGCTCTAAGCTCCTCACATTGCAATGATTCTTATGTTTGTTCTGCATAACATTTTTCCACAGCATGTAAGTATTTTTCAAATAAACAGCATTCAAAATATCTAGGGAACAATTACCATTTCATCAGAATAAAATCTCACAAAAAATGCTCCAGAAAGTAAAACAATGCCACATGAGCAACACCTGAGAAAATTCTCTCTTCATCATAAGTAGATAACAGAGAAAAGTTAGACCAAACTCTGTCATTTTACCCAGTGCTCAGGTCCTTGACCTCAACAATTTTTAAAATGACTTGGCATTAAACTGCAACATTCCAGTTACTTTGGTTAGTCTACTCAATTAAATTAAACATATGGGGACAATAAATGTGTCATTTCTCTTCAAGTGAAAATTTAAATTTCTTTCATGAGTATTATTATTTTTTTATATTAAAATAACTTCTTACTTATGAGACTACAACTTATGTTTGTCTCAGAAGACTAATTCAAGTTTCCTGTCTTATCTTCTTATACTGACCTTTGCCACACCTCTTTCTACATTATACCTG
The DNA here is from genome assembly GCA_025447955.1 of Psilopsiagon aurifrons. Taxonomy (NCBI): domain Eukaryota; kingdom Metazoa; phylum Chordata; class Aves; order Psittaciformes; family Psittacidae; genus Psilopsiagon; species Psilopsiagon aurifrons. The sequence goes on from JAOEHY010051302.1 coordinate 8,121, forward strand.
ACATCCATCCACTAATGAAAAAGATTAATAATTTGAAGGAGTTTGTGTTTGTCATCTCAGGAAGTCAGATGTTTTTGCTCAGTTAACACAATGTATGCTGAATTACAACTTTCACATGCTCACCGGAATCAAGACAAATGAACAGAAGCATATTCTGAAAATTTGTCATTTTTCTAGCAAGCTACAGCCGTGAAAAAAACTGTTTAGTATGCATAGAATAGTTAAAATTAATTTTTATATATTTGGTTAAGCTTAATAAGCCCTTCCTTCCTAGCAGAGTGCCTCCACCTCTGGAATTAGGAAATATTTAAACATACTTTCAAGTTGGATGTCAGATATGAAAATAGCAAACCTTTCAACTTTGCCTAGTAGTGTCCCCTAACAGTACATTATAGTAAGGGTTTATTGCCCTCAAAAGCATTAATGTCCCCTCCACTAGAAACACTGCACTATTGAAATTACTATGAAGAGCACCACTGGACAAAACATGGGATAGCAATGAAACACTTGCTGCCATAAAGATCCAATATGATAGACTATTTGTCTTGGCTGGAACTCGAAAACCACGACTTCTTTTATTGTACTTTTATATGTTTTTCTTTCTGAAAACGCATGCATTTTCCTTATATTCATAGCTTCAATTATATACTTTGAGAAAATGCAGTGCATCTTGTTGGGGCATGATCTATTGCTTGCTTTTCTAGTTGCTTTCATAAATACAACTATAAATGTTTGTTAAATTTGCACCTTAAGAAGAATTGTGAACAAATTTCACAGTGCTGCACCAAATGAGCAAAACTCATCTGATGAGTTGTAATGGATTCTGATAGAAATGACACTTAGATGTTTGATTTTAGCACAAGCTGCAATATAAGGAGTAAAGAGGCAGAAGGTGGAAAACAGAAGTGAATCTGAAAGCCACTGTGTTGCCGTATTCAGCAATAATTAGACCATCCATACTTTAGAGGTGCTGGCTGAATCAAGCTACCTGGGTGTTTGTATCTCAGCAGAGCCATTCCGCATAGATGCTGTAGGAATCACCAATTTACCATGAGGCCAGCAGTTATTAGATATTACGTCTCCCAATGTGGTCTTTAAACTTCTAAATAATCATCAATTAGGAATTGCTCTAAAGTCAAGAAGTATACTGTGTCTCCAAGACCCTACTCGGTTGTAGATTGTACTTTCCTAGAGTAATAAATTTTTTTGTACCATGCTGTCTCTGCAAGCAATTAAATTAATGTATTGTAACACAAAAAGGGGGACACAAATTGAGTGTATGCAACTAGTGCATGCGGTCCGTATTGCTATGGTTGTGCTGTATGGCCAGGAGCCTCTATGTGATTTATGAAGCAGTTTGCTAACAGGTTGAGAAGAAAATATTTACAAAATGTGAGATCACAAATGAAAAAAATGCTGCAATAATGGGTTTCCTTTAAAGTGACCTTTTTTCTTAATTTTTATTATCATCTTCTTCTTAGGTACACTCACATGGAACTAGAATTTCAGTTTCTGCTCTTTAAAAGGATGTTTATACACAGATAAACATCTGTGTAGCATTGTAAATTAAGCCACAGTTACAGTGATAGAAATGTCAAACTTATGCATGCTTTAAATATATCAAGTGTAATAGCATTTTTTTCATTGCTCCTTTTGTGGCAGAAAAAAAAAGTCATCTATTTCTTCAATTTACATTGAGCTTCCTGTTTATCTGAGTGTAAACAGGTCTCCAAGCTTACCAGTTGTGCTTGCATTTCCCTTGTTTTCTTTCACTCACATTGCAGGTTTAATCTAGATACTGATTAGATCTAGTTGCCCTCTGCCCAGGCCTACCACTCACTTCTCTAAACATCTCTAAATATCCTCAGGGGTAGAGTGCTGGGGTAATTCTACCCCTGTTTCCCAACTCACCACATTGGTTCAGCATCAGATGAACTTCTCTAAAAGACAGGACATGTGCAGTGTGCCATGGGAAAATCCATCCAGGATGCGTCCAGTACTGCACAAATAATGGGGTTCCCAGCATCTGGAATGATGCAAGTTTTAGTTGCAATCTATATTCCCTTTTCTATGCTATCATCTTGTTAAAATCTTTTTATACAACTACTTTATAAGGTCAAGGAAGAACCTTCACTCTCTCTCTTACCCCCCTATCCTGGTGCACAGCAGTTGCAATCTCTGCATGAGTGTTCGTGAAAATGGCTGCAAAAGCAGTTCTGCTTTAGAGGAGTACTTGTGAGCAGCCCTACTTCCACTCCTCTTCCTTCCTAGTGTGCTCAGTTCACATGATATCACCCATGTTTATTATTTTTAAGACTGACAAAAGAGCAAATTTCAGTCTTCATTTGAATTTTATAGAGACATGAGTCTTCTTTCCAGCCTCATGCTGAAAATAGAAAGGGTCTTTATTCACTAGGACTGAAAGTAGAGTTTAAAAACACATATAATCTTCAGACAATTATTGGAGGGTTTTCCTTGTATATGATGACACGAAACAGGAGGTATCTAACTAGAGTTCACAGCCCAGAACTGTCTGAAGGACTTAAACAGTAGTTAAAGTAGTTAAAACAGTGTATACTGAGTTCCACAGTTTTACAGGGACGTGCATTCAAATGAACTGTAGTTTGGCAGGGGAAAACAACAAACTGAAAAATAAAAATAGAGGCTGAGAAGAAGTGAAGAACATCTCCAATTTTACAGCCTTGATTCTTCTTTCTTTACATAATTATACAGCTTCTATTATTCATATTTGTTAAGCATTTGCTTTTGCACATCTTGGAATGCACATTGACAGAAGATGCAACTGCAATTGCATTAGGGTAGTGAGGAGGGAAAAAAGAGGGTAATCATTCTGAGCTCAGCAAGAGCTAAGTGACACTATCTCAAATCAGGCAAAATTTTCTATCAGCTCAGCAGTGACACTTTGTGTGTCTAAAGATAGTGTCCCACAGCTCAAGGAGATTCTGAAGCAGAGAAAAAACAACCACACGCTTGTGAGGTCTGCTGTTGATATTGTTCAACATGCTCTCAGTGCCCTGTGTACACTGATAGTGTGACAAGAAGATGTAAAAGTGAAGGAGACAATTAATAAATATCAGAAATAAAGGTCACAGTAATTGAATTCATAGAATCATAGAATCAACTAGGTTAGAAAAGATCTTTAAGACCATCAAGTCTAATCTTTACCCCAGGGAATCTCAAATACTAAATAATTGCTAGACAGTCTTGGGGGTGATTAAATTTGGATCTTAACAAAAGCCTGTAGACCTTAAATAAATAAATCCATGTCTCTAAAGGCTGTTCTGGTCTGACATAATTCAGTACACGTGAGATAAAAAAATGTGCAAACAGTTTGGCTCATACCTGTCATAAAGCAATAATGTTGTCAGATGAAAGCTGAAGTCAAGATGCTATTGGTTCTCAATAAGAAAAGGTTACTTCTAGAACTCAACTCATGCCCATTCTTCAAGACCTCAACAGCGTACTTTCCTGTAACCATATATATATATTTCTTCTTTGGCATTTTATAACAATTCAGCCCTTTACTGTTAACGAAAACATCAAAAAGGTTGCAGTGTGTCAGCAAATGAATTTGAATCTAACTGTCCAAGTGAGGAAAAATGAGGGCAAGGATGGAAAAACCCAAGAGACATCACGCAGACTTAGCTCTTCCAAGAAGGTAGATTTTTGTTTAGTATCCCTTTGCAGGGCTCCCTTTAAACATACATAGGAAAAGGCTAGAGCAGCTCTGTGAAAGAATGAGGGTGCAAAGCCTTCATCTTCTAGAAATTAAGTATCAGTGAGGAAAATAAGCTTTAAGACATTCACTGTGAGTCCTGAACCACTTCACGGCTGACAGCAGGAAGACTTCAGGAACTGCCTGTTACTGTTCTCTCCACATTTTTCTTCTAGGTTTTAAGTAAGATGATGAAGGGTGAAAGCTAATGACACTAAAAGTTACATTAATTTACATTAACTTTTCCAACTTTCATTTCAGAAGTGTGTTATAAGTCAGAATTAGTATCAAATTCTCCATATCTGCACCTAACCAACTGAGACTATCTGCACTTGGTTACTGGTGCTGTGCTACTGTTAAAGTTTCCCTATCAATGGGAGACTCAGCCAAAACCTGGTTTTACTGTGTTGTGTGCTGTAAAGTCCAAAAGACAGAATTGCTGCTCTAGAACTAGTAGAAAAGCTGAAAACCTACAAGGACACAATGCACACATGCACAATAAGACCAGAGACAGAAGTGTTAAAATTCCACTTATCTTTCACTGAAATCATGTTTAATTGCAGTCATTCAGTTATTTGCTAAAAATCACCTTGCAAATTAAGACAAGAGGTATGAAATGCTAACAGAAATATTAATTGCATACAGTACATATCACTTTTCCGGACAATAAATCTTCATTGTGGTGTTTGCTCACAACTTCAACTCTAACTGGTCTTCCTTTAATGTCTGTATCAATTTTGCCTTGTTTAATGTTGTAAATGTATTGCTATTTTTCTTCTTACTGAAATGAAACTGCATCTTTCTTTGTTGCTGCTGCTTCCCAGGAGTATGAGGCATAAATGAGTTACACCTCATCAAACCTCACATTTTTCTTCTGTGATATAACTAGTCATGTTTTTTCGCTTGTACATAATTCAATTTGCAGATGCCTCATCAGCCTCCCTCTCTTCTTGACACCTGTCAACTGTTTGTCCTCTTGGTGAAGGTGTTTAGTGCATCATTATTCCAATCTGAAAGAAAGTCCTTGGGAAATGTCTGTCAGTAGGCTGTGTAAGATCATTGAAATGCAAACTTACATATTTCTCTAATCCACTATTCAGGAACGACGGCACAAGTCAAAATGCTGAGGAAATACAAGAAATATTCTTTTTGGTACCCAACGTGGGGCTTGAAGGGTTGAGATAGCAACAGGATTAATAGTCACTTGTCACAATGCTGATTTATTTGCTCTCAGAGTTGTTGCTCTTGATTCCCTTGAGTTCACGGTTTCAGCCTGTTGTACCTTACAGCCACTATTTGCTGTCTTAGTGCTTATCAGATGGGGGGCTTAGGTTCTTGTTTCACTGTACTTTATGGTAACGACTTGCAATACAGGTGGGCTCCAGAAGCAGGGGGGGATGGACATGGCCGTGGACTTGCACCTGACAGTTCAGCTGCTCCTCACCGTCCTGGCCCTCGTCCTCACCTCTGTCCTCGTGAGGCTGTGGAAAGCCGAGGGGGAGTGTCCCTGGGAGACAAACCGGCCCGGGAGCCCAGCCCTGGGGACCAGAAGCCCCAGGAGGCGGCAGAGGAGCCGAGCCCCGCGGCCGAGCCCAGCCCCGCGGCGGCAGAGAGCATCCCCCGGCAGCCGCCCGCAGAGCCCCGCGAGCCCGAGCCCCGGGAGGATGCAGGAGACCACGCAGC
>JAOEHY010051303.1:0-11221 GCA_025447955.1 Psilopsiagon aurifrons
TCCAGTGCCTCACCACCCTTACAGTAAAGAATTTCTTCCTCATATCCAATCTAAATTTCCGCTGTTTAAGTTTGAACCTGTTACTCCTTGTCCTGTCACTACAGTCCCTAATGAAGAGTCCCTCCCCAGCATCCCTGTAATGGGATCCCAGCCCCCTTCAGATATTGGAAGGCTGCTATGAGGTCTCCACGCAGCCCTCTCTTCTCCAGGCTGAACAGCCCCAACTTTCTCAACCTGTCTTCATATGGGAGGTGCTCCAGTCCCATGATCATCCTCGTGGCCCTCCTCAGGACTTGTTCCAACAGTTCCATGTCCTTTTTATGTTGAACACACCAGAACTGCACACAGTACTCCAAGTGAGGTCTCACGAGAGCAGAGTAGAGGGGCAGGGTCACCTCCTTCGACCTGCTGGTCACGCTCCTTTTGATGCAGCCCAGGATATGGTTGGCTTTCTGGGCTGCAAGAGCCCTTTCCAATCCTAACTATTCTATGATTCTATGAGGCACTGGGTTTTTTTACAGCTTACGTGTTACAGCTAACTCTTGGAAAGTATCACATCAAAACAAAGTAATAATTCTGGAGTTTGTGATTGCTCAGATTAATTAATTTTGATGTGTCTCAATCCACTGCCGAGAGGTCTCACATGAAAATGAGGTTTTAAAACTGAATATTAAAAGAAAAATATCTCTCCCTACTTCCCCTCCCTTTTTTTTTTTTCAGTACTATTTTGGCAATCATAATCTACCAAGAGACAAATTCCTGAAGGAACAGATCAAACTAGATGATGGCTGGGTGCCTTTAGAAGTAATGATCAAATTCAACAGGTAAAAACAAAGTACAGCTAATCTGGAGTCTGGATGAAAGGGTAACTTACATCTATTTGGGACCAGATGTCCCTGGACAGCATGTACAACTCCTGTTGCTGTTTTAACATTTGGCTTTAGCTTTGCCAGTGTTTTTGTAATAACCTGCATCTGCTTACTCAATACAGGTTAAGTCACCTTTCAACAGATTTTAGTGTTATTGTAGAAGCATTAAGAAAATCCAAGACTGGTTTAATGGAAGTAAGTGAAGACAAAACAAAAATCAGAAGATCTCCAAACAAACCCCTTCCTGAGTTAAATGACCAGTATAAGGCTGCAATTAGAAACAGATCTGTATATGTTGTAAGTAAACTTCTTCCTTGGCTCTGTGCCATTCTGCATGACTTTGATTGGAAACCCTCTAAGGAAAGTCTGAATTAACTCATGCTAGATGGGTTATAATTTCTAAGTGTCATCTTATTGCATATAATTGAAGCTTGTTGCTCTCTTGCAGAAAGGCTTCCCACTAGATGCAACTCTTGATGATATCAAAGAATGGCTTGAGGATAAAGGTCCAGTTGAAAACATCCAAATGAGGAGGACATTGCAGAAAACCTTCAAGGTAGCTTTTGCAATGAAAATTTAGCCCTGGAGCAGGGATCTCCCCTGAAAAACATTTTGTTCAATTGCTCTAATGCTGAATATCTCTTACCATTTAACAGGGCTCAATATTTGCAGTTTTTGATAGTGTTGAATCTGCTAAGAAGTTCACAGAGATCCCAAACCAAAAGTACAAAGACACAGAGCTGATAATACTTTTCAAGTAAGTCCACTTAACTAATGTATGAACTAATAATGGTCAAAGGTGGATTTAGACAAGAATCTGGCTTGACCAGAGAAGTTTTAAGTTTCTGTACTGTTGCACAGGTATTGATAGCTGTACCTTTTGGACACTAACAGCTCGGACAGATAATCTCCACTGCTTCTTGGGTACTGTTGCCTTATAAAGTAATTATAATGGAATACTTTAAGTGATGTTAACTTAGCATGTATTCTGTTGCAGGGAGGAGTACTGTACAAAGAAGAATGAAGAAAGGAAACAATACAAAGTAGAAGCTAAAGCAAGAGCTAAACAGTAAGTCATTATCAATTGAAATGCCTAGTTTTGCTCACCTGATCACACTTGAAACAACTCTTAACTAATTTAACCTTTCTACAGGGAAAAGGAAGAAAAACAGAAACAAGCAGCAGATGCTGAAATGGTATGGGCTTCTTAAATCTCTATACTTGAAAACTATGCAGTGCTTGCTGTTGTATGGATTTTCCAATCCACACATAACAAACATGCTCTTGCAGCAACGTTTTGCAAAGCTGACATTCAGCATTAACCGTTGGAAATTCTGTAATACAGAGCACTTTCTAGAAAGTTCCAACTAACCTATGGTGAGACTTTGTGTTGTCATGGTATTTAATCTTATTTTCAAATGACTGTTTTTGTCTAAAGAATCATATCCTGAATTCAAATTATTAGGCACATTTACCTGTTGAGAAGTGATCCTAAATGCACCACTGAGATAACAGTTCTCCTGTGGTGTTTAAAGGATCTAGTACGGATTTAATAAGTATTGCATAGATTTTCAGTCTGAGGTGTCAGCCTTCAAAAACCTGTTCTGTAGAATTTAAAGAGTGTAATTCTTACAGGAAGAGTCCAAAGTTCCTCATAAATGTGTCAGAGTAAGCAAAGAAAATTCAAGAAAAGAAGGTGAGATACACCATGCAGGACTTTGACATCAGCATTAATAACCTATAGAGCAAGAACACTTGGGTTACTGATGGTGCTAATGGGGGCTGACTTCAGTTGCTTATTCGTGACTACCATGTTTGAATAGTGTTAGGACTGGGGGGGGGGGAGGGGGGGAATGAATATTCAGGCTTGACTCTTCAACAAAAAGGTGGGGGTTTTTATTTCATTTAGAAGTCTCTGGAAGAGAAGACGGGATGTCTTTTGAAGTTTTCTGGTGACCTAGATGATCAGACATGCAGAGAAGACCTCCATGATGTATTTTCTGATCACGGAGAAATCAAATGGATACACTTTGTCAGAGGTGCAAAGGAGGTCAGTAGAATCAAGCAGTAGACAAGGAGTTAAGACGTCAGTATTAAAGTTTTAAACTGAATGATTAAATGCTTGGTCTCTTACATAATCAAGTACGAAATTACTGGGCTTGTGGAATTGCAGAGTATTCAGAGAACTGAATTACATACAGATAAAGTTCCTGCCCTTCTCAGCTGATAAGGTCAAACCCCAGACTGAGAATGTTTGTTAGGACAGTCTGAGGGTTTTGCTTCAGTCTAGACATTTTACATCATGCAAGAGTAATGAACTTGCCAAGCTACCTAACAGAATGCATTGTTCATCATTCTAGCTGAATGTTTTTGCAGCGAGATTCAAATGCTGATGCCATTCTTCTTTTTAAGGGAATTATCCTTTTTAAGGATATTGCAAAAGAAGCTCTGGAAAAAGCAAAAGCAGCACATAATGGAAACTTACAGCTTCGGAACAAGGATGTTAAATGGGAATTGCTAGAAGGAGATGCAGAGAAAGCAGCTCTGAAAAAATTATTGGAAGACCAGCAAGAATTGCTGAAACAGAAAACAAAAGGTCCTCCTTTTATTGGTTTGAGTGTTTATAATGTCCTAGAAGTGGCACTGTGCTGAAAGTAACTGTAAATAGTGAATATATACTAAACACTGCCTAACTGTAAAAACTGAGCTTGCCAGTTAAAATACAAAGTTCCTGATGTCTTCCATCCCCACAGGAAGAAAAATTAAAGGAAAAGGAAGAGGGGGAAAGACACCTCAAGGAGCACAGAAAGGAAAAGTTCAGTTTCAGGGCAAGAAAATCAGGTTTGATAATGAAGAAGGTGGTGGTGAGGATGATACTAAAACAGGTATGTCATTCTGTGCATTTCAGTTGGCTTCTTCAGTACATGGAGCTACCTTCTGGAGAAGTACTCACATTTTTAGAAGTGTTTAGGATTTGGCCCTACATGGCAGTATTTCTGCCCTCCTGTCAGCATCAGTAAATTATTTGAAGATAAGGGTCTTGTGCTTGATTCCTTCCAGAACTGCCCAAAAAGCATATTGAAAAAAATTACTAGATAGCCAGGTCTGTACTGCATGGCTGTTCAAAGTATTCTGCATTGCAAGATGGTGGTTGTAAGTAACATGACACAGTTGTACAGAGCCAGTTGCTTGAGTGGTGATTTCTCCTTTTTTTTCCTTTGAGGCTATGAGAAGACTAATAGTTCTGCATATTGGTATTTAGCTTGGAGAAGAGGAAGAGCTAAGCTTCTGTTCATTAGATATGGCACCTGTTTAAGTAAAACCCAGCTATACCTAGTCCTGTTAGATTGTCTTCCTTCATCTTGCCTGCTCTCCTGCTGTGAAGTTATAGAGGGAGGAAGCTTTTTAAAGTTGGTCTTTTAGAACATGTGAAAGCTGTAATTCACAGTAATCAGTAAGCCCTCTAGCATAGCAGTGCCTAGTGAATAAACTAGGACTTGTCCTTAAAGTTATACGATAGGGAGGTTTTGGCTTTTTCAGAAGATTTCAGGCAATACTGAAATGCTTTCCTTTACCATAAATGACTGCATACTCAATCTTGCAGAACCAGCAAGTCCCAAGAAGAGACCACTAGAAGAAATGGAAAAAGAAGAACCAGCACCAAAACAATTGAAAACAGAAAATGGAGGAGGAGATTAGTAATACTAAAATAATAAAGTTTAGGGAAAAAAAAAATCATTGTTTTATTGTTCCATTTTCAATAGGTTTTAAAGACATGCCTCAGTTCAGGAGTTTCTTGGCAGAAAATCTAATGAAATCCACTTCAATGTCAACCTACAACGAGAAGAAAGCTTCATTTTGTTGGGTTACAGCTTTTTTCTGTTTAAGAAGCATGCTTACTCTTAACATACCACCCTGGAAAACTTTTATATTTATACTTTTGTTTATACCGTCAGATCCTCTCAGTTTCTCTGGCAACCCACTCAAATGTAAAAGGTTTTGCACTCTGTAATATTGCGGTTATGTTAAATAGCAGCTGCCAATAAATTCAGAACTTAAAACTGCTTACTACTGAAGCCTGGATGTTAATGTAGTATGAAGCTGTACCTGTGAAGTAGCAAAGCTGAAGGACAGACTTCCATAATTTCAATTCAAGTCACCAAGGCAATAGATACAGCTAAGCAAAACTTGTCTGTGCTACTCACCATACCTAACAGTCTTAAAATCTAACTTGGTCTACTCCAGGATTCTCTCTTAATTCCCCTGTGGTAATGGGATACACATCTAGGCCAGCAGTCCTCTCCTGGGAATTTGCCTGTGGAGTTAAGCTTCCATACTGCAGCATCCTGGCCAGATGTTCTGGGATGCAGTGCACAGCTTGCTCCTGCCCTCTCTAAGATGTTTCTGTGTGGGATTTCACTGGCTGCAGCTATTTGTGGTAGACAGCTGAAAAGTAGAGTACTGAAATAATGCTACAGCTGTAAAATCCTTGTCGCTCTGGCCTTCATTACTTCAGACTAAGTTTCAAGCAAATAACTTTTCAGTAGGCTACCTCCAGCTTTTCACATCAAGTTGCAGTGCTGGCTCTAATCTTTGTGTACAGCTTTGACTTGTATTACAATGATTCTCTTCTCTGTTCAACTACAAAATGTAGTAATAGCAATGGAACTTGATGCCATAATTGTGAACATCTCTACAGCATTGTGAGCATGTCTCATCCAGTATATCTGGCCCTAAAACTTTAGTGTCCTTAAGTAGAATTAACTTGCCTTGTACAAAACATTTTCTCAGTTGTGTTAGGTTTCATACTTACTGATTTCTTCTTATGGAACTTGTATGATGCTGGTAAGTCATATCTAAGTTCTGTGAATAGTACAAAGAATATTTGTTACACTAGAACAAGTATTAGTTGACTTACACCCTACACCCATGTTCTTCTATGACCTGTCCCAGTTGTTGCCCCTGACTACAGGACTGTGTTGACCTCTGACCTAGTCTGTGCCTGAACATTTAAGCCAGCCGCATCAGTGAGTGGATGGCTGAAATGCAGTTGTGTTTCAAGCATTGTGCAACTTCTATGTTTCAAGTTGTATCACTACATAACACATCCAGCTGGTGACTTAAGTATTGGGAAGACACTTGAACCATCAGGAAAATACTTAGGACGGGTTAGTTTTTTGTGTGAGAACTAACCTGCACTTTGCCTTTGTTTTTCAGCAACAGACTCCTTTTGAAGCAGGAAGGTAGGCAACCTCTACTTGGAGGCAAAGTCTAGCCCAGGAAGAACTCTAGTTCTAATTCAGCCCAGAATAGGTATTCCTCAGAATTTAGTAAGTGTCTGCTTGTGTTCTAGCCAGGCAGCAAGTATTTAAAACCAACCAACCAACAACCCCACCCCAAACCCAAAATCTCCACAAAAGGAGTGCTTAAGAAAAAGACATCATTTTTGGTCACAAATCCTAATTCACATCAGGCTGTTAAGACATTAGCCCCCGCCATAACAGTTTGGGGGTGGGGGTACGGTGGTGGTTAACAATTAATTAATCTTACCTGCTATGACTTCCATCTTCACATCCCATTCATCTGCTTTCTTTTGAATATGCTACAACAGAAAATAGACACAGCTAAATTTAAAAGCACATTTCTATACTATTTACACATACTGACACCCTTATACTTATCCAAGAAGTCTCCTATGCTTTTGTTTTTCAAGCTGAAACACTAGATTGTACACTTATCTTGATGTATGCGAGATGAGTTATTTGGCATGATTAGTATTTGCCCAGAACAAGTTTAACACCCATAAAGGAATGTGTGAACACAGTGAAGATACAGACAACATCATTGCCTGGTTATGCTTGCCCTAGTAGAATGACTAACCTGCCGTGTTGAAGTTTTGTGAAGGGAATATACAGCTGTTTTTGCCATCTGTAATGCAGTTTTCAGAAAAACCATATCAATTCCTAGAAGATTGATGAAATTATTAAAATTGTTAAATGCAAACTTAAGCTAGAGGAGTTAAAACATCTGCTTCATGATTCGATTTTTTCTGGAGTAATAACTATTTGAGAAACAGTACTGAACACATTAAGGTACAGAATGTATTTCTAAAACTTACCCAATTACTTTTAGTAAAAGAGAAAAATGATACAGGTATGAAATAACTGGTATTGTTTATTTCAAACCCAGCAATTGTTAGTTACAACACTGAAATTTTTAATCCGTACTTGAGAAACTGATTCCTGATGAACAAAAGTCTATGTAATTACAATAGGTAACTGTAATAAAGAAGGGAGATGTTTCATTGCAAGTGTCTCCCTTGCTATTTCACTCCTAGTAACAACTTTCAGAATTACCAACCTTTATTATGCTTGGTACCAAATGGAGGGTTCATAATAACTGTGTCAAAAGTCTCTGACATGCTGTCAGATAAAGAACAGACATCACACTGTACCATGTTGATGTTCGTGAGCTCAAAGTCTTCAATATTACTATTAAATATTTCCAGTGCATCTGCATCAATGTCAAACCCCACGCTAAACCTATTAAAAAAGAAGCGTGACATATTAGTCCCCTGCTAACTAAAATGGTGTTTAAATTCTGAATGCTGTAGTAAAGCTTTGGAAGGGATCTGTGTAGACAACTTGCTTTACCTAGGCACTATAAGTTCAGTCCTGATAAAAATGTGAGTAGCTTTGTTGCCCTTTCTCAAATATCTTTTTTCAAGTTTGTGAAGGATGTTTCATGTGTTCATTTAGTGCTTCAGGGGAAAGCTAACATTATGAGTTCCAACTTCATGGCAACTGTCCATCGCTTCCACTACCTGAATGGTTATTGACTGTCTAAACAGATTAAATAGCCTCATTATGTAGCAGGTATTATACCTAAAATGAGTTTAGTTCAGCATTACTATGTTCTAATCTTACTTTCTACTCTTCTATACCAGAAAAAATATCCAGAACTTGGTATTACTTACCCTGCTCCTAACATTGCACTTCCAATGCTGAGCATGCCACAACCACATCCTAAGTCTGCAATTGTTTTGTTTTCAAGATCATCAAAAGTATTGTGAATTGTATAAAGCATACATGCTGGGAAAAACAAATAAAAAAACCAACACACAGAGATCAGCAATATCAAATATGCATGTGATTAACCAAGAAAATCTACTTCTGCATTCAGAAAACTCTAAACTAAAAGATTCTTGTCATGCAAAATTAAACCAATGTTCTCACTGCCTGTAATTGTCTTTTTCATTTATATGTGAAAACAAGTCAAAAACCTTTTGACAAGTTAGAGAACTCCAAATCTTTGCTGGAGACATTACAAACAGAGCTATGAGTGTGGGAAACATATGTATCTCAGTTTGGGGTATATCAATAGAACGAGATGAAGTGTTGGAAAAAAACTCGGTAACTAAGGTGACTGCCTCAGTATATATGCTTTTACTGGGTTTTGAGTGTCATGAAATAAGTCCATTTTGGCTTTCTCATTTATAGGTTAGGATGTTTATCACAACTAAGATGTTTCTATCACAACATTGTATTTTAAATCCATTTAAAGTGATTTTTTGATTGTACATTAGCAGTATACTTCTAATAAAAAAAGGTTATCAGATCGTTAAAAAATAACATTTCTGCTTAATTCCTCAACTACTTTTAAAGGATTCAAGGGAGATAATGCAGTAGAAACTTTTTTTTTCCTATTTTATTTTTGGTTTTTTTTTTTTTTTTCCTGTTTTTTTCAGTGCTGATGAGAAGTAGCCAAGGGGATGACAGTGCTGTAGGGTAACCTCTACCTGCTATATGAGGTCTTGTTGGATACTGTTCAAGGAGTAGTTTTGGATTTTCAAAAGTATCAACTTGTTGAAGACAGCTTTCCAGTTCTTTAAGCTTTAATTTCTTCATGTTTGTAGTTTACCTACAGAAAACAACGTGCAATCAGTTACAGTGCTATAAATAAAGTACATGTCTCGAATACATTTTACACCCCGGTGTTCTCCTCAGCATCTCCCAGGTGTTTTCCAGCAGCGGTTGCCACGGATCCCGCCGACGACAGACACGGGCACGGCTAACGAGCGGCCGGTCCGCACCGCGACAGACCCTCTCCTCACGCACCGTCAGTACCCGGCTGCCCTCCCACCGAGCGGCTCCCAGCCCGCGGCGGAGCAGGGACCGAGTCCCAGGGACTATCCGTACCGGCCGCTTGCCCGACAGAGCCCGCGAACCCTTGGGCCCGGACACACCTGCACCGCACCGCCCGCCGTTACACCGTCTCCCGTCACCCCGGGCCCGGCGGGGCGGGCTGAGGGGCCGGGCCAAGTGCCGTCGCGCACTTCCGCGGCGGAGCGTCCGCCCCTTTCCGGGTTGGTGCGGGAATGGAGGGCTATGGAACTTTCCCTTCTTGTAATTAACAAACGTTGGCGTTGACTATCGCGTGTCATAGACATGACACATTTTATTGCAGCCCGACGAGTCTCCGCTGGTCGGCGGCTGGGACAGCCCGCTCTCCCGAGCTTGTCCCCCCCTCTTCCCAAGCACTCAAGCCAGTGGGCGCAGTCAGGGACAAAAAGCACCGAAATGAGCTTCCGTCTCCTCAGTGGAAAGGACAGTCACCGAGAGGAAAGAAAGCGGTTTACTTAGTTTTCTCATGTTTTCCTTCCTGTAATCCCGGAGGGAGAGACATACGGCCCAGTATTCCCTGTAACAAGGAATTCCTTAAGGAATCTCAACACAAGTCATGCCATCACATAGATCAGTTTGGGCTGGAAGAGACCTCTAAAGGTCCAACAGTCCTGCGATACGCA
The DNA here is from genome assembly GCA_025447955.1 of Psilopsiagon aurifrons. NCBI lineage: Eukaryota > Metazoa > Chordata > Aves > Psittaciformes > Psittacidae > Psilopsiagon > Psilopsiagon aurifrons. Next base: position 9,676 of record JAOEHY010051303.1, read on the forward strand.
GGGATGCTTTCAACTAAATCAGACTACCCAGGGTCACATCCAGCCTGGCCCTAAGTATCCTGAGGGACGGTTCATCCGCTACCTCTCTGGGCAACTTGTGCCATTGTTTTACCACCCTCATTGTACAGATTTTTTTCCTCAAGCTCAGCCTGCATCTCCCTTCATTACATTTAAAACAATTGCCTCTCATCCTGTGGCAACAGCCCCTGCTAAAATGTCTCTCCCCGCCTGTCTCATAGGCCTCTTTTAAGAACTGAAAGGCTGCAATAAGATCTCCCCAGAGACTAGAAGATGGATGGTTACAGGGAACAGAGCAGTAAAGCCCTCTGAGGGAGGCTGCCCTGGGGACCTGGGGGTCTGCTGCTGCCAAGATAAAAGGTTTCTTTTAGGGACAGATTTTCTCTGTTAATGTTTTCCATTGCACAGCCGGAAAGCTATCTATGGAGATTTAAAACTGCTGGTCAGTACAGAAGCTACGGCAACTCGCACCCCCACACGCTCTCTCCCGGTGGGAGCGTGCAGACACTCCCGCACCTCAGAGCTGCGGTCACGCAGGCACGGAACTACTGCCCACGCCCGCTGTGCTCTGCCTGCTTTGGAGGGGCCGCGGAAGACAGCAGTGCTCCTCCGTGCCCGTAGAGCCACCGCTGCCTCAGCCCGGCGGGACCCCACCGCCCGCAGCGCACTGCCTTTGCTCGGGGAGCGGCTCGGTAACAACGCGGGCTCCGCTGCCGGCGGGGAGCCCCGGCGCTGGCCGCGGAAGGGACGCAGTGGCAGGGACGCAGTGGCAGGATTCGCACCCCCCTCTAGAAGAAAGTTTAGGACGGATGGGAGGGGACATTTTGCGGGGCGGTGGCCCGGGCCGCGCACCTGCGCGCTGACAGCGCGGGCCAGCCGGGAGAGCGAAGGAAGAGGAGGGGTAATGTCAGGGGAGGGGAGAGGCAGTGTCAGGAGGAGGGAGCGGGAGGGGAGGGGAGGGCGCCGGTTCCGCGGCTATCGCGAGAGGCGCCGCTGGGAGGGGAGAGAGGGCGGCGGGGGGAGCCCCAGAGCCGGGAGTCCGGCGCAGCCGTAAGGGCTCCTCAGTTTCCCATCATGGCGGGGACCGGCGCCAGTGGCCGGGATAAGCGGGCGACGGCGGCGCGGCTGAAAACAGAGCTGGGCGGCGAGAGTGGCACGGCGGCAGCGGGAGAGCTGCGGGCGCTGCTGGAGCGGGTGCTGGCCCCGGCCCCGGCGGCGGGCACGGGCGGCGGTGAGGCGGCAGCCGAGGCACTGGAGTGGTGCCGCTGCCTGCTGTCGGGCGGGGAGCCGTGGGACAGCTTCGTGCAAGCCGTGCGGGCCTACGACCCGGCCACGCTGTGCGGCCTGGTGTGGACGGCCAACTTCGTGGCCTACCGGTGCCGGACGTGCGGGATCTCGCCCTGCATGAGCCTGTGCGCCGAGTGCTTCCACCAGGGCGAGCACGCCGGGCACGACTACAACATGTTCAGGAGCCAGGCGGGGGGCGCCTGCGACTGCGGCGACAGCAACGTCATGCGGGAGGCCGGGT
>JAOEHY010051306.1:0-20660 GCA_025447955.1 Psilopsiagon aurifrons
CTCGTGGAACGGAGCGCTCGGGGAGGGCGGTCCGGCGGCGGGGACTACATGTCCCAGAGTGCGCGGCGCCAGCGCGCCTCCGGACGCAGCGCCATCTTGAGGCGGAGGAGGGCGCCTCGTGGCGCCCCGGGGTGCCGCGGGGCTCGCCGGCGGGAGCTGCGGCGTGCTGGGCTGCGGCAGGGCTTCGTGTGGTGGCTGGGCAGGACTCATCCCATGGCCTGCGGCCGCCTGCCTACGAGCACTGCCACGTTCCTCCTCCCTGCGCAACCACCCATTCTCAGAAAAGCTGCTGGGACTTTGTATTTGTGAACGCTGCCTCTCAGGCTTAGCAGGAATCCAGGTTCTAAAGTTCTGGGAGAAAGTGCAGAAAGCTTTTTCCTTTGGTGAATATTGTAGATATTTATTGCACATTTGTGGCCTTTTACAGCATTTCTAATGAGATCAAGAAATGCAAGCTTCTGTCTTAGCATAAAGTAATGCTATTTGACAAAAATCAGCATCGCACATGTTTGCATGCCACAGGCAACAGATAAACCCAGCAAACACACAGCTCAGTTTCGGTTACCCCCAGCCCAGTGCCGTACACTTTGCTTTTTTTACACTGCATAATTCTTTTCTGCTCCAAGTTCCACTCATTTCCCCGCTTTCCATGCCTAGGTAATGGTGTGCCAAGGCTGGAGCCTCGGTGGGTGATTTTAAGAGCGGAGGTAGGTGTTCACACGCTCAGGCCTAAAACATCCAGTACACAGCCGTCAAAATGAAACACCGCTGTGGTGTGAGGTTGAATCTTCTCCTGAACCGTCCTCCGCTCCCTATCTACACAATTAGCATTTTTGCACAGTGCATTGTTTTACCTAGAGCACTGCGTCCAGCTCTGGGGCTCCAGCGCAAGAAGGGCACAGACCTGTTGAAACAAGTCCAGGGGAGGCAGCAAAGATGCTCAGAGGGCTGGAGCAGCTCTGCTATGAGCACAGGCCCAGAGCTGAGCTTGTCCAGCCCGGAGAAGAGGTTTCCAGGAGACTTTAGAGCAGCTTCCAGTGCTTAAAGGGGGGCTGCAAGAAACCTGGAGAGGGACTTTTTACAAGGGCACGTAGTGACAGGACAAGCGGGAATGGGGGAATTTACATTAAATATTAGGAAGAAATTCTTTACTGTGAGGGTGGTGAGGCCCTGGCACAGGTTGCTCAGAGCAGCTGTGGCTGCCCCATCCATCCCTGGCAGCGTTCAAGGCCAGGTTGGACGGGGCTTTGCGCAACATGGTCTAGTGGAAGGTGTCCCTGCAGTGGGGTTGGAATTAGATGATCTTTAGGGCCCCTTCAACCTAAACCAGTCTGTGACTGTTTCAGCCAGGACGGTAAAGCCCATCCTACAGGCTCTCAGGCTGGAATAGGAGACACCTAGCAGCCGCGGCATCGCACGTTTCCACAGCCTCCTACGGGGAAGACTACACTGGAGGCGGAGCAGCTCCCGCCGGCCCGAAATACCGACAGTCCCGGCCGCGCCGGGCGGACCCAGGCGCTCTTACCTCAGGGGTCGACGGGCAGACCGGCGCTCGCACCGCGGGCAGGCATCGCCGCGGGCGCCCGCACTCGGGGTCCTGCGGCGCCGAGGGCCCTGCTGCGCAGGCGGGTTGGTCAAGTCCGGCCTGCGCATGCGCCTGTGCTCTCTCTTCCGGCGCTGATCATGGCGGAGAAGGAGTAAGTGGCCGTCCGGCCCTGGGGGATCCGCCGCCATCGGGGCTGCGGCTCCGCTTGTTCCCTGTCCCCGCCGCCGGGACGCTGCCTGCCGCTCCCCTGGTGCTAGGCCTGCGCCGGTTCCGCGGGACGGGCATAAATGACTCGGGTCTGGGAGCGGTGGCAGGATGGGGCCCCGCGCGGCGGGATGGAGCCGCCGCGGGTCATGTCTGTTACGCAGGCAGTGGTTGTAGCTCCTCCGGCCCTCGGTGAAGTGGGTGGGGGAGCGGGCCTCCAAGCCCCGCTTCCGTGGTGAGGGGCCTGGGCCCGTAGGGCTGCTCCCGGCTTGGCGGGCGGGCGGTCAGTGCCGCGCCCGCTGCGCGGAGGGGTGTGTGGCTCGAGTAGGAAGTCATAGCCGAGTGCGCTGGGGGTGCGAGCGCGCCCGGGTAATTATGGATCTAGAAACGCTGGTCTTGCAGGTTTTGTCACATGTCAAAGTTTTAAAACTGAGGAAGCTTGAAGTCCTGTGAAATAATTTTCTACTAACCTAGTTTTTTCCTCAAAATACTAATTGAAAGATTAATTTGAAAGAGGTGTGCTTGTAACAGGCTTTTATTGCAAATTTTATTGTAGCAAAGTAGGGGTAATGCTTCTTGTCACTCTGGTGGTTTCAGTCATTACTGTTCTGTGCAGCTCAACAGCTGGTCTGTCAGCCACCTCTGTGTCATGTAGAAGGTAAACTGTTCAGGTTGCATTGAGGCCTGGTAACAGTGGGAGCAAGGAAGATGTGTTAGTGAGCTGGCTTGAGGCAGTGAGGGCCACATGCACCTTATATTAAGAGTTTGCATTGATTGATTGTATGTCATGCATAGCTTTAAAGCTCAGTTTCTTCAAACTGCCTAAAAGAAATCTGTTGCCTTTTTTTTTTAAAAAAAAATTTGTTTCTTTTTTTCTTTTTGTCTTTGCTTGTCTTCATTTAGAGCAAAGAAGGTGCCATCTGTACCGGAAAGCCTGCTGAAAAAGCGGCAGGCTTTTGCAGCTTTGAAAGCCAAACGTCAGAAGAAGATTTTGGCTATAAAAAAGGTGACTATTTCTTGGCTTCTTAACTGGAACTGTTTGCTTGCTGAAATATCAGCTACGACTGCTAATGCTGTGCAGTACAGAAGTTTGCAGCATTTAAGTCTAGCATGTTGCTATTTTCTAATTGTTCAGGACTTCAGTGTCTTTTTCTTCATCCATAAAAAACAGTTCTGGAGAGAGTAAAGACAAAGTATGCTGTTTGTGAGATTAAAGTTAGTTTTTTGCAAGGCAAGAGGTTTATCACTTTTGTGAGGGTAAGTTTGACATGTAAAACTGCTGGAGATAAAGCAGCAGTGCTGTATAACAGTCTTACAGATACTCTAGAATATCACTGAGATTCTAAACTCCCTGATGTGGGCAGATATTCCTTTAATCTGTGCTATTTGTGGGAAGTTCTAGAATATGCCATGTTATTTGAAGGTGATTTCCATGTGTTAAAAGATATTTTAAAATCTTGAGTAATTTTTAAATGCATTTCAGTTCCGTAAGGCACAACGAAAACTGATCTATGCCAGAGCCCAGGCGTACCACAAGGAGTACAGACATATGTATCGGCAGGAGATCCGCATGGCCAGGATGGCTCGAAAAGCTGGCAACTACTATGTTCCAGCAGAACCAAAGCTGGCATTTGTGATCAGAATAAGAGGGTAAGATTGAATGCAGATGTAAACAATTTCATGTTTAAAGTCCCTAAAATTGGTTTTCCTGCTATCTGTCCATTTTGAAAGTTTGAATACCTAAATAAAATCAAATATTCCACTGGTGGCTTGGAAGGTTGTGGCCAGGATGTTGTACGTGCACCAGAGGCTTATTTAGCTAAGTGCAAAATTACTATGGTGTCTCTGTCTTCTATCTTTAGGAATCCCTGATTTTGAAGAAGGCAGCAAGGCTACAAATGTATGCAGACAGTTGTTCTGTTCTGCCTTAATTTTGATAAAATTACATGCCGGTATTCCCTAACATTCTGCTAGCTTTGTTTGAAGTGTGTGTTTAACTGCTCTGGTAGTATTATAGGAAACTAACAAAAGGTGTGAGTGGAAGAATTATGTTCAGGGAGAACACAAGGATAGTTGTAGATGGTTTCAGTGTAATGCTTATTTCCAGTGTTTTAATACTGAAACATATAGAAATAATTTACTAAGTTTGCTTTGTGTAATTGGTAAAATAATGATGTGTTTCATATGGGAATATTATAATTGTTTCTAATCTGATACTTAGTGTTTTCTGGGAGGTAGATAACTGAGGCTTTTTCTCCTGTGTTCTCTAGCACCAATGGTGTCAGCCCCAAAGTCCGCAAGGTGCTGCAGTTGCTTCGCCTGCGTCAGATTTTCAATGGCACGTTTGTAAAACTCAACAAAGCTTCTATCAACATGCTGCGGATTGTCGAACCCTATATTGCATGGGGGTGAGTGAAGTGGCCAGTGTTGTCAAATTGGTGTCTTTTGCTTTTTGCTTCACTACACATGCAGGTTTTGCTTGTGTTAAATCTTTTTCTATCTTCTGTGTGCTTTTCTTGCTTCAAATTGAAAGCATGATTAAGGCAGTACTTTAAAAGGTGATCCTTGCTAGATACGGTTTGCTGTCATGCTGGTGTCCTTGGGAACTTGTTATGAGAAAGATCTGCTTTGCTTGCTTTTCTGTTTACATTTGGAAGATGCTGAATTGATCTTAAATTGTTTGTTATGGAAGTTTCATTCAGGGATGTTAACTTGGTGTGTGGCTTGCAAAAACTTACAATTTGTTTATGATTATTTTTTACTTGACCGTTTCAGTTATCCCAATCTGAAGTCTGTGCATGAATTAATCTACAAGCGTGGTTATGGCAAGATCAACAAGCAACGCATTGCTCTTACTGATAATTCCCTGATCCAGAAACGCCTTGGTAAATAGTGATTCACTTAACAAAAAAAAGAAACCAACTTGTTGCATTGTTTGGATCATTAATGTGAAGATGGACAACTATCCTTATTGTCTCTGGTGAATAGTAGTGGTTGGTTAATCTCTCTTTCTTTCTTAACAGCTTAATACAAAGCAAGCTGGAACTAACTTTTCATTACAAAGTGTTGAAAACCAGTGTAAAAGTCAAATTTTAGCCTTTTAAATTTGTGATTTTTAATGTAAACTCCTTGACCTTTAATAGGTCAGCAGATCTTTCAGTAAGGAAAAAGTGCTGTAGGAGGAAAGAAACCTATCATAGATAGCTTTTAAGTCTCAAACTCAATATTAGATTTATTTGGATGCCAGACAGGGACTCTTCATCAGGAACCGTAGTGATAGTCAAGGGGTAATCTATTCAAACTTAAACAGGGGAAGTTCAGGTTAGATATAAGGAAGAAGTTCTTTACCGTGAGGGTGGTGAGGCACTGGAGCAGGCTGCCCAAAGACGTGGAGAATGCTGCATCCGTGGCAGTGTTCAAAGCCAGGTTGGACAGAGCCTTGGGTGATGTGGTTTACTGTGAGGTGTCCCTGCCCATATCAGGGGGGTTTGGTCATCTTAAGATTCTTTCCAACCTTAACTGTTCTTTGATCTGATAGACTTCTAAAAGTTTTGTCAGAAGAACTAGCTAGTAAAAGTGATCAGTGTATTTAGTTAAAACAGAGTGTGGTGGTCAGTTGTCAGGAAATAAACCTTTTCATGTCATGCTAGGAGTGAAAACAAGCAGACATGTCTCCAGTTTTTGGCGGTTGATTGTGTATCACTTCGTATTAGACTCTCATGCTTGTTCCTTTTCCAGTGCAACAGGTAATCAGGCTCTGAGGGTACAAACATTACACTATAATAGGTTTTGGTTTTAACATTGTATTTTATAAGCTGTTGACTTGTCACTGTAGACTCTGGAAAGGCATTAATGAAATGTGTGTTGTATTGTTCAGTAGGATAAGTAGTTCAGTGAATTCCCCTGAGCTACACATAACTATGGTTTAAGTGTATTTAATCTAGCTTTTCTTCAGAGAGCACAGTCTGTTTTCCTAAGATTCACTAAGTGGGATTTGGTTTTGTTGTTCTTCATTGCTGGCTGCAAATACTCAACAGTTGAAATTGGTGCTTCTTGCTGAATCTAACAACTTAGTAATGCTGAGCTGGGTGCAGCTAAGCCATTTGAATTGAATGGGTGTCATGATAGAGTGGATGCTTTCTGACTTCCTGAAGCTTATCAAATAAATAGGTATGACTGTAACAGTGTATATTTGTAGCTTGTTATTGACCATTGGCTCTGTAGCCTTTCTGAAAGCAACATTCTGAATTTTAGGAAAACTTGGTATCATCTGCATGGAAGATGTGATCCATGAAATTTACACTGTTGGCAAGAACTTCAAAGTTGTGAACAACTTCCTTTGGCCCTTCAAGTTATCCTCTCCTCGGGGTGGAATGAAGAAGAAAACGATCCACTTTGTGGAAGGTGGGGATGCTGGTAACAGAGAAGACCAGATCAACAGACTCATAAGGAGGATGAACTAATGGTGAGCTATTACCAAAGGTTAATACTACCCGTTGTTCCATCTCAGCTGTGTAGGCTGCTGCCGTTACTGACTGAACATTCAGGTTTAATACATACTCACTCATGCTTTGGTGGTATTTACAGTATAAAGCTACTTGGACAGTAGTGTTCTGTTTTATTTTTAAAAACTTACCAAAGCTTAAAACATTTGTGAAAAAGTTCAGTTTTCTTTATAGGTGGTATGTTCAGGAAGTTTAACCATTACCAATAACTTCTCATTCACCCGTAACTACTTTTAAAACTTTATTTGGGCTTTATGATGAGAAGCCTTGATCTCTGCTATACTTTTCAGTTCTCATTAATGAATTCTCTATATTCAGAGTCTTGTGATAGCAAGTAGTGGAGGTTTTTGTTTGGATTTTGGTTTGGTCTTTTTGTTTGTTTTTTTTTTTTTTTTTCTTTTTCAGATTATCTGATTTCTAATTCTGTTCAGAACTGGAAGAAATAAATTACAAATTTAGACCATATTAATGGTAGAAATTTTGAGCTGCTTCAAGCTTCAAAATTATTCAGTTTAAGCTTTCATGTTAACATAACCAACATGGTAATTTTGAAAGTAATTTGCCCATTCGAATAGTCTGCCCTTTAGAAATAGTAGGGTTTGTTAATACCTAAAGCAATTTGACAGTGTCTGCTGAGTCCTGAAGTTCGTATCTAGTTCAGACAATCTGTGTTCGCATCAGCTGTTGTCATTCTGCTGTCCCTGCTTTGATGACAAGTCTGCCATTCAAAGCTAAAACTATTTTTTTTCTTTAGTTCTCATGCTTCCCATTGACTTTTCCACTTCTCTTTACACACCAGAGTAGCTTTGAGATTGGCTGTATCTTTTTTTCAATCAAGGATAAATGCCTTTGTGGTATGACGGCTGTGCTGGAATTTAGGAAAACTTCTTTGTGTTGGAATGCTTGGAAAGAATAACAAAGACCCAGTTTTCCCAAAGGAAAGGATTTTGGTTGGTTTGTTTTGGGTTTGGGGGTGTTGTGTTTTGTTTGTTTGCTTGCTTGCTTGTTTTGGGGGGAGGGTGTTTTTTAGAAAGAAGATGTGGAGTTTACTTAGGAATTCCTAACTTTCAGAGGGTTGGTTAATAAAAAACCAGTGGGTAGTGATGTGACTTTACAGCTTAAAACAGGTGCAGTTGCTGTTTGCGAGAGTTCTCAGAAATGCAATTTTTTGAAAGGATGTTCTAAGCCTTTTAAAGACGTTTTTGTAACCAACAGGGCAGAGCAAGTTGAGCTTATGAAGGTCTGTCTGTCCAAGAAGCTAAAGGAAACTTATGAAATATCTTTCCATTTGCCTGGCAGCTTTTTTTTTTTCCTTGAAGCTGTTTTGTTGGCTGCTCTTTCTCAGTTTCTGCTCCCCCAAGCTTCGTGCGTGCTGCTTTGTTGGCTCTGTCTGTGAAGCAGCAGAGTTTTAAAGCACTTGGTTACACGTCCCATGGAAACTTGTGCTTAGGAAAAGAATTGTTTACCGGGGACAGTATTCCTGTAAAGCTTTTTAGTTCAACTCTGGGAAGAAGTGGGCAATGTTGAGAAGCAAAATTGCTGTAATGTTTGGTGCCTGAGGTGATACGTTACTTATGCTAGCTTTCTTGTAGAAAATGTGCTGCTGGTGGCATAGACACTTAAAAGTTCAGTACCAGCAGATGTTTCCCTTAAATTAGCATGAGGTGTAGTAGCCAAGATTGAGCTAAACTACTTTCACTTCATGCTCTTGTCTGGTTTCTGAGCATAAGATGGAAACTGCTGGTTTTAACTGAAAACCTGCAGCTTTTCTGTCAGTGTGGATCCTTTCTCCTCCTTCTTCACTGCCAAACACCAGAGGTATGCTGGTGGTATTGAGGGGTTTCTTCCCTTCCTACAGGAAGGAAGCTTCTAGTTCACTACTGCAATGTCTATAACTGCCTGTGAGAGGTGTAATGTGTTGGCAGAGAAACTACAGATATTCAGTTGGTTGCTTGTGTTTTTCATTGGACTTATAGCTCAGCATCCCATGTAGGTAGCAGATATCAGAGCTTTAATATGTGTTTCAATTTAGGAAGTGACCTTGCAGTTTCTTACTTCATGCTTACAAGCAGTTGGTCTGCTTGGGCTGTAAACAGACCAACCTCTGTTGCAGAGCTAAGAAAACTGATCTTGTCTCCTGCACTTTATATTCCCACTGTTCTACTGCTGTTCTGAATAGAGTACATGTCTGAAATAAAATAATCTACACATAGAAAATGAGAGAAGTTGTAGTTTTCACTGAGGCAGTGGGCAGCTAAAGTAGTAGGAATGCTCTGTACTGTCAGTTCTGAAGTATTCCTCTTCCCTGCATGTAGATGGTTTCCTGCTGTTTGTCTTAATTTTTTATTTGACAGTCTTAAATCTAAAAAAAAAGACATCCAGTACCAATTTGTTCATATAGATTGTGAAAAACAGCATATTACTTGCTACGAAATTTTGACAGTCCACTATTGGCAAAATACTTACTTCTGTTAGCTCTCAAACAAATTTTATGGGAGCTGGTCTTAAGTGTTTTTGCCTTTCATTTTTGTATGTAGACCATAAAATGTGATGAAAATAGTTATGTGCCGCAAAAGTTAGAATACTCACAGTGCCTCAGTATGTCTTTAAATATCGAGTTCCCCTGTTAAGCTTCTAGACAGATAAGAAAACAGGTACCAATAATTCAAAGCAGAAATATTTATTCTGTAGTTCTGGCACTTGAGTTTTGAGTGAAGAGATGTTAGTTGTTGTCTGCAAGACTGTTGAAATCTTAAATTCAGTTAAACAGAATTAGTATTTTCAGCCCAAATGATGAACTGTAGAAATGTGTTAATTCTTTGTGTGGCCAAAGTAGCTTCAGATCTACATGTGTCTAATAATACTTCTTTTTTCCCTTTCAGATTCAGATGCCCAGCTGCACACTTTGGTCTCTTAATAAAACCATCTTGCACAAAACAGTGTCTTGATTGGTTTCATTTTGTGACTCTCTTGGGGAGGTGGTTGCTAAGTTAACTTCGGAGTAGCCTGTTTCAAAGAACCGTGCGTAGTTTGAAGTAAAAGTGTATGGATAATATTCTTTCACTTTCATTTGGAGGAAGAAGATGTGGAAGGATTTGTGCAGGTAACACGAAAGGCTTAGAGTGGCAGCAATTACTTTGTTGTGATTAAAAGTATGGTAAATGACTGAGCTGTGTGCTGTTGAGTGGGCAGGATTCCTGTATAGTTATAGTATACCAAGAAGCTGTGCAAAATTTTTGTATGTAAAGAAGAGGTAAGGGTAAATCAGTTCTTCACTTAAAATCAAGATCTTGACATGATCATCATAATTCCTTCCAGCTCTGAACATCTTGACGTATTTTTTACCAAAGGAATCACAAAACACTTTACAAAATAGCAGAATTTTTCCACATTGTAAATAATAACTCTGCTGTATATTTGTTTGCAGTGTTTTATTTGAGATATTACATAAGTGGAGACTACAGGATCAATGAGAGTATGGACAGCTGTTGATACTGTGCCGGTCTGGCGGAGTACACATTAGAAACCCAGGGACTGGTAAAACATGTAATTCAGCTTAAGTTCAGGCTGACTGCTCAGTTGTGAGCACTTCACTGATGGAGCTTTAGCATGATGAGGGGTTTGGTGCAAGAGCTGAACAAGCTGCATCTGCTCTGACTGATGAGCTTTTTTCAGTGATAGGCAGGCTGTATTTACATAGTTTACTAGTGAAGAATGTCCACTTAAAGATCACTGGCATTGATTATTTTTTTCCAATTTGCGCAAAAGCTAGTAGGGTTTGCCAAAAACTAGTTTTGATTTTAAATAATTGCCAATTATGATAGTGGCTTAACTGAAAATAGCGAGTGTGCTTTTTTGGTTAATGTGTTTGGACGCTGGAGCATTTCCAGATCCTTGGAACAACTGAATTATGAAACCTGAAGTGACAGTTGTGACTTGAGCTGCAAAATCTGGTAATGCAGCTTCTGTCTTAGGTATGAAAGTACTAACACCTTTGTCCATTTAAGATAACTGCTAAGTCAGAAGAACTTGGCAGTTCCTTACAGTTACTCAGTGCAAGTAACTGGACTACTGATATGTGCTTGGAAAAGGTTTAATGAGTGAATGAAAACTGTAGAAGTACTTAATTTGTTAGGCATCTCATGTAAAGTGATAAGCAAGAGTGATCAACAGTAAATTTCCATGAAGTTGCTGGATGAGGGGAAAAGAAATGGTGAAAATTATAATAATAACTTTGTACTATTAGTGGGAGGCCCCAGTTTCAATCTTGTGATCTTGTAAGAGTAGTCTGATTCATCTTAAAACTGCACCAGTGGGCAATGAAATTGCTGTATCTGAGAAGTTTTGACTTCAGTATCCTTGTTTCAATTTGTGGAGTTCTTTAATTTTTCTACAAGGTTCTTGGTTATTTCCCTTTGATTCATATATGTGTTTTAGTGTATTTTTAACAGGAAAGCATTTCATGGATATAATGGAGCCATGCAAAAGGATAGCAAACTTTGTATGATAGGTATAGAGAATAAAAGATTAGCTGGTGAAATTGTTCATATCAGACAAACAAGACTGATAAGAATGCCCTATAGAAAGAGCAGATGCACTGAAGTGTTAGCGAGGAGAAAGGTAGTTTGGCTTTCAGGGTACTTGAGCAACTCATTTTCCTTACCTGCCTCTGAAATGCACTTTCAGATAACAGCTGCAAAATGTTGAGTGTGAGAACTCGTATGAAAGCATAGTCTTTTTTTTAAGCTGGTAACCCTGTGTAGTTGATCACCTTTTATACCAGCATTGCTTTCAGGTGTTTAAATGTTAATTCTTCATGCATGTCCCATAGTAGGCAATTACAGAAACAGTTAATGATCAGTAGTTCAGGTCAGAATTTGCACTGGAAATGAGGCACAATCTGCTTACTCAGTGCATGAATAGTATGGTTTAGAGCATTTATGAGGTAATTTGAGTGAAAAATGTAGCTAATAAAGGCAATTGCTTGATCCCCAAACAGTAAATAGTACAGATCCTTTCTCAACATTCTGTGGCAAGGTTCAGGTTCTTGTGAACATGCTGTTGGTTTGTCACTGTCTGTAACTGCCAGCTGCTGACATACTCTGGAATAAAATTTCTATGAACTCTTATTCTCTTTCAGAATGACCAACATCTTCCTTTTTCCCTCAGAACTGAAGCCAGAAGCTTTACCTAATAGCCTTTGGAGGAGCAGCAGGAGACTTCGAAACACTAACAACTCACAGATTTTTCAGGGATGTGAAGGTTTATAGGCTTTACAGTTAATTGCTGTTCATTTCTTTGGTGGTGTCCAGCTTGTACAGCCTGCTTCACTATCACCAAGTGTAGTCATACAGCTGGAAACTGAATGGGAGCCTGTCCCAAGAGTCAGTGTTTTGAGAGAAAGTTTGGAGACGTGATGGATAGTCAGCTGAATGTAAGCTCCCACTTGGCCAAATGCGATTCTTGGATGCATTAAAAAGGGAATATCAGATGCTATGGGGGAGGTAATACTACTTTTGTTCCAGTAGTGCTTATGCCGGTGCCAAATGCAGTATCCAGTTCTTGTGCCAAAAATCAAGCACATGCCTTGTAATGCTCAGAGAGCTTACTTTAAAGGCAGACATGGTTATGAAATGAGTACCTATAATTACCTCTGTGGAGAAAAGTAGTTTGATAAAAGAGAATTCTTTGATGTAACAAAGCTATAATAGGATGAAATGTCTTGAAATTGAAGCCAAATCTTGGCTTTAAAGCAAACAATTTTAATGGAACAATTAGACGCTTAACCAGTGGTATGCCGAAGTCTTTGACAGTGGTCATTTCTAAAATGAGGTTTGGGTTTTTATTTCTTTGAAACACATGCTGTACTTTGATTTGATGTGGGACATCTGGGGGCCTTTCTTAGCAGAAGTTACTAAATGCAGTCTCTTAGGTACTTTAGAGGTACAAGTTAGAGACTTGCTTTAAGGGTCAGAGTGAAATTCAGAATGGCAGCAGTGAGTGAAATGTCATTCACAAGGGAAGTTGGGCTAATGCAGCACCAAATTCACCTGAACCTCAGCATAAGTAGTGCTCAGGAGAGGAATGGTAGGGCTTTGAGTACCTTTCACAGGCTTTACTGCTTTCAGCCGTTTAGAATGCATATCACGCAGCTCTCCCCTCAGGACCGGGGCCTGTGTGTTTTTCAGAGAAGCAGGGTTTACTGTCAATTCTGAGACCCCAGCAAGCAAAGTGGTATCTCTGCTTCATATAGCAACTGGTTTGCTTGCACTTAGGAAATAAGATGCATGGGTTTTGTGTTCAAACTGTTCTTTCCATCTCCCAGTTTCAAGAACACTGTCCTTTCCATAGAACGGTAAGAAAATCTTTGCATGTTACTCCTTATTGAAGCTGTGCCAAAGCCTGAAGCATGGAGGAGATCCTGATTTTAGATAGGAAGCTACAGAGCAGGCAGATAGAAATCTGAAAACAGTCAAATTAGAAGGGAACAAAATTTTAGCCTCCCAAATCCCAAGCAAAATGTTCTGCTCAACGAGTTTCATTAGGTGTATGTTGTAGTGGGAATTTCTGTGTCATCAGGGATCTTCATTGTTTGTGCCAGTTTTCTTTTTTGAAGTTCCTAATTTGGCATGACTATTCCTATTCTTTTTTCATGACTGAAAGCTGAAAAAATCAAGTACTGAGCTCATGAATGTGCTAACAAGGAACAAGGATGTTCAGAAACAATTTTCTACACAAAGTTCCTATCATTTTTCAGTCTGTAGATGATGACACCAGCCATTTCTAGCCTCATCCATGAAAACGAGGAGCACTTGTGACCTTGGTCATATTGCAAATAAGAGCGAATTTCCAAAGTTGAGAGCTGTAAGCAATTTCCTCTGAATTATTTTTCTAAAGATAAACTCCACAAAAGCATTTTTTTATCAGCTTTTTTTATCTGCTAAGTATTTCTTCATATAAACTATTCATTGCACCAAATATGTTTCATTATGAAATAAGTAGGTACTTGGGTGGGGAAAACAGTGAGAAACTGGAGTGTGCAGTCTTAGGGCCATGGGCTGTATATAGGGAAGAAGCCACATGCAAATTGAAATCTAGGGTAGAGGATGAAAAGGGAGCAGAGGGAGATGTAAGCAGCAGCATTACTCTTTGCTTGCTTAGCACTGTTTTGGCAGTGCAGAGGAGCTGTAAATCCAGTGTAACTAGCCAGAATGCTGCATGCTTTCCATCCTGAGTTGCTCTGGCGGTCAGAGGCATTTTGTACAACTGAATTAGTGTTTGGAGTTTGCCTGGAGCGCTGGTGGGCGCTGGTGGCCACCTCCTGGTGCATGCCCCCACTCTGCAGCAGTGTCGTGAAGCTCTGCCCATGGCACGTTTCCGCTCCTGCACTTTGTTAGGGCAGGGATTACCGCACTCTGCGGTATCTGATGGTGTCTGTTATCCACCACATTACCCTCTTTTTGTTTGTTTTTTATTGCACAGTAAAATCCAATTGAAGTTTTCAAGTCCTGATCACTCTGAATCTCACGTATAGAATACTGCAGTAGTACCTATAATTTCAGCACAATGCATGTTTAAATTTTCGATACTAATACTGTGTAATCGCACATCATTATGATAAAGCCTTCAAGATAGGGAGAAATAGGATATAGTGAGCCAAAACAAATATGCAAGTGGGATTCAGGGAAGGATCTAAGCATCTCTAGTTTTAGTTTGATAAACAGACCTTTCTTTTCTTCCTTCAACTTCTTTTGCCAAGTGTTGTTTGACACAACTAAAATGCAAGTGAACAAGTTTAACTTGTTCTCTTAGCAGATTGTAATACTGGCAGGTTTTTTGTACCAGCCCTAATACAATTTTAACTACTTTTTTAACATTGTTTCTTTTTTCTCACAATCCCCTCCTACTACTAATGCTGTCTATTTTGTGAAAGGAGAAAGGAAAGTTGGATGAGGCTTTTCTTTATACAAATGGTCTATTAATGCACACACACACACCTTTTGTGGAAGAAAACATCAGGAATGAAAGCAGCATAAATAGTGGGTGACAGGCATAGGAAGTGTTTTTTATGTATTAAGAAGAAATTAGACTGATTATATAGTGGCGTCTAGCTCTTGAGCATTCTTTACTCTAGGAGACTAAAGGAGCCAGGATGTGTTGCATTTACTCAAAACCCAATGTGTTGAAGGTGAGGGGGATTTAGCTCTGATTTGAGTACAGTGTTAACTGGTAGATGAGGTTACTTTTATTATTATTATGGTTTAGCTTTCATGATTGCTTTGTCAATTTAGTCTGCTGGTTCTTCGAAGCTTCTGCATGATCTTTGCAGTTTTTATTCTTGTGGCTATATCTGAAACTATTGCTCTCAAGTAAGTATCCTGAGGACATGAAACTTGGTAGACAAAAGTTCTATCACTCCTTTAATCCTTTTATTTTCTTACTAAAAAACTAAAAGATATCTGGCTCAATGTAGTATGAAATGGATGACTCCAGAGAATATGTGTTTTGAGCAGTACTTCCAGTCTAGCTTCTTTGTAATACCTTATGAGGGAGGACTGAGTAAACTGCCTTCTAGTGTCTCTGTCCTAACATCTGGCTTTCTGCTGTAACAGCATTCATTTCTACTCTGTTGGATTGCAGTTCCTGGCTTTCCCAAATTAAGGTTAAATGTTTATAGCTACTGTCCTACGACTTCCTTTTCTAAAGCTGTTGTGTGGCAGCGTCCTTCTTAGCAAACTTTATAAAGTACTTCACCACTGATACCAGTACTGTGCTTTTCTTTGCTGGACAACAGACCTACACAGGCAACATGACTTGCCAAGGGTTACCTGGAAGGCTGGTAATGGAACCAAGACTCAGTCTGCAGGGATGAGAGGAGAATCTGCAGTCTGGAAGGAAGTCTCTGAGCGGTGTCAGGGAGACTGTAGCCACGGCTGGGAATGGGATTTGTGCTAGGGAGACTGTGAAGCCAGGTCTCTATGAACACAAACGGGGGGAGATCTGCTTGAGAAACTACTATTGTGATTGCCCTCTCCCAACTTCACAGCTGAGCTGTCCTTGCAGGCAGGGTTGGGACTCACCCGCCAAACTCCTGTCCTGGAGTTAGTTGTCTTGAACATAAATCCCTGATTCAGGATTTCAGAGGTACCTGAAGAGGTGGTAATAGCCTGTGCTCTTTTTGAGAAATTAGTCAGTCTAGCATCCTTACCTGCGAAGAGGTCATCTGTGCGTACTCAGTAATTTTTTGATGATTGAGATGGGTTCACATTCACATATATCAAGCTGCAGCAAAACTGACACTTCTTAGAAGCTGAGCTTTTCTGAGTAATGGTTATGCTTTCTTTTGAACTCAGTTTTACATGTGGTCTGAGTTAGCCTACTGGCTAGAGTGTCTTTTGGTTTGTAGACATCTATTGTGGATGTTAAATAAATTTAGACTTGATATAAATACAGAGATTTTCTCTGTCCTGCCAAAATGTTCATTACTCTGGACAAGCACAGTAGGAGAATTTTAGGAGACAGTTTTAGCTCCAGTAGTCCTGCAGGACTGAGCAAGTAGGTAGGCTTTAGATACCCATTTGGGTACCTATCTGCAAAGGGAACTGGGTCCAGAGACAGGTCTGAGCCAGCAGTTTTCAGTTGGAGTAAAGGTTGTGCTGGACCACAAGGGAGGCCATATCCTTGGACTACTCCCTCTCCGGTCTGCTGTTTTTCATATATTTAAATGACTGAGTCCCTCATTTGAAAGTTACTTACTACTTGCTTTTATTTAAATTGTCTTCTTTTCTTACAGTTTTTACTCCTGTGTTCTGTGAAAACTTAAGCTTTGAAAAAAGCGGGGAATGGGAATGCAGCAATACTTTAATTTCTGTCCCTTCCTTAAAATGCTTCTTTTGACACCAAGCCCACTGATTCTCCGCTATTCAAGTAATCTAGCAGAGTAATCAGTGGTGTCGGAGTAGGAAGCCAAAACCTGAGATATATTTGCAGAGATTTTGTTGTGCATGCTGTACTAGCACTTTCTGGAAGATTGTTGTTGTACTGAGGAAGCTATAAACTAAAATGAATGCATCTTTTAAGTTAAGTGATGGCACATACAAGTGATCTTTAAAATGTAATCTTAGTGTTTCATGTTACATTGAAAACATCTATATGTAGTTGGATTTAAATGCACATTTTGTTAAATGCAGAGATTGTGTCTGTTCATTCCCTGTTGCTTTCTTTTCCTCTTTCACAAGACATTTGTGCTGAGCAAAATGGGCTATTTCTGCCTGAATTGTGCTTTTCAGAATGGAAATCTTGATTCTAGTGTTTAGTTTCTTATCATGTTTTCAATCTTGAGCGTTCCTGAAACAAGATTTTGCAATGGGAATACACTTAACTTGTTCTCAGAAGCTGAGCTTTTGAAGTGAACATATATATTTTTCTCAATGATAAACTGTCACTTCTGAAAAAAACAGTAAAGTATTCAATTTTTTTCTATTTTTTAGATTACATGTTTGAACAGGATAGATAAATGTATGTGGGTAGCTGTTGTTCTGCATGGGAAATGGAATGAAATCTGTAGAAAAAGTCTGTGTATCCCTGAAGAAAAGCAGGACTTTTCTCCAGCTGGGAATCAGGATGATGAAGTTCTCCCTCCACAGATTATTTTTCCCAAGGACTCCTCTCACTTAACCATCTGCAGTGCTTCCTCTTGAATTGCTGAACTTCAACCTGTGTATTTGTAGTACAGAAGTAGTATGAGCAGCTACTGGGTCTTTAAGACCTTCAGAATCCTATCAAGACGGCAGAGTTAATGGTGTTGACAGCTCCATCAGACAGAAAGGCTCCTTCTGCAGTAACATACTGTAGAAATGTTCCTCCTGGTAATCCCCCTTTACAAAGCTACGAGTAGCTGAAGGCTACAGAGAAGCAATTGCTCTAGTGTGTTGAAATTGTTTTATTTCAAACAATTGTGCTTAGACTGAGATGCAGCAATACTACTATGAGTTACATGAAATTTCATTAAAATTGCATCCAGAGCAGGCTTTGGTTGAGAAAAGAAAACAGCCCCTGGTCCAAAAGCTGCCAGCATCCGGCTGGAGCCTTCAACGATTGAAATGCAGTTCCGGTATTTATATGTTTGGATGCTGCTGAATACCTATGAAGTGGGATGGATGTATCAGAGCACATGTCAAACCGTCACCTCTGCAGAAAGTTTTGGTCATTTTCTGAAAGTTCACTTTGACAAAAAGAAGCCCTTCTAAGCATGCATGTTTTGGGGGGGTCTACATTCTATGAGTGGCTGGGAAAAGACAGGGCACATGGTTAAGAACCTATAGTAATGTAAGCATTAAATATAGTTACTCGATTCCACATACCTTTTGGTCTCTTACATAAAGTCTGTAGAGACGTGTGACTGTATATTAGAGCCTAGTGCTGGTCAGTGGCTACTTTTTGCTTTTGCTGCTCGCTGTGAGCTGTACTGCTTGTTGTCTTACTGTGCTGTGCCTGGGAACATTCTGATAACAACCGTGGCACATGGCCAGGGCAGGGCATCGCTGCTGTTCCTGAGCTGCTGGACTGACCGGCTGGAGCTCCAGCGTGAGCTGGAGTTGAAGGAACTGGGACCTGTGCACGAGTCCATGCAGGAACAGGACAGCCCAAAGCATCTGTGGCTGTGGATATGCCCATGCCAGAGCGGGTACATCTTGAGATGTCTGTTGCCATAGTTATGTCCTTGCTGCAGCAGGTGTACTTCTGAAGGGACTGTGGCCCAAGTATAGTCCACGCTGCAGCAGGTACCCCTTGAAGCACCAGTGACTGTGCATGAGGTCAAGGACCTCAAATCATGCGGCCATGGACAAGTCCACAAGAGAGCAGGTACACCCTGGAGGGACTGCAGCCATGGGTAAGGCCACGCTGGAGCCAATCTACTTCTGAAGGGACTGTGACCATAGATAAGGCCATACTGCAGCAGGCATATTTCTGAAGGTGTTGTGGTCAATAGGCAAGTCTGTGCTGGAGCAGGTGCTCCTCAAAATGACTGTGGCTGTGGATAAGTCCATGCTGCATCAAGTACACCTCTGGGGAGACTGTGGCTCATAGATCAAGCTCCACTTGAAGCAGGTACACCTCTAAGGGACTGCAGTATCTGGGTAATGCCAAACTGGACTCCTCCAGGGAGGAGTTCATTGCAATGTTAAACTCAATAGTGTGGTCCGAAGGAACCAGGGATGGAAATGCAACAGAAATATCTCAAAATCATTATAAGCGAGGATTTGAGTTGCATGTTATGGAAATTTCTATAGCAGGAACCTTTTTTTGCTAGCAAAGCCAGGGGTAAGGGAGCTAGCTCATTGTATTGTTAAACTCTATGATCTGGTCAGATTTTATTGGATAGAGTGGTACTTAAACATGACATAAATTGTATGGAATAAGGGATGGAGAGTGTGCTGGGTGTGCTGGGCTTGGTTTGGATAATTTTCTTCATAGTAGCTGTGTGGGACTAGGTTTCGGATTTGTGCTGAAAACAGTGTTGATAATCCTGGGATGTTTTTATTATTGCTGAGCAGTGCTTACACAGCCAAGGCCTTTTCTGCTCCTTACACCTCCCCACTAGCGATCACGCTGGGGGTGCACAAGGAGCTGGGAGAGGACACAGCCGGGACAGCTGACCACAACTGACCCAAGGGGTATTCCAGACCATATGGTATCATTGTCGGCATAAAGGGGAAGAACAAGGAAGGGGGGACATTCAGAGTGATAGCATTTGCCTACCCAAGTAACCCTTAGGCATGATGGAGCCCTGCTTTCTTGGTGATGGCTGAACACCTAACAATTGGAAGTAGTGAATGAATTCCTTGTTTTGCCTCCTTGTGTGCAAGCAGCTCTTGCTGTACCTGTTAAGCTCTCTTTATCCATGTGTCAACCCATAAGTTTTCTCACTTTCACTCTTTCAATTTTCTCCCTCATTCTGACACAAGGGGAATGAGTGAGGAGCTGTTTGGTGCTTAGTTGATGGCTGGGGTTAACCCACAACACAAACACTTGAAAATAACAAAATCAGGATGGATTTGAACATTTCAGGCATAAAAATTCAATTTTGCAAGGAAACCAGAAGTTTGGGAGAATATGAAAAGATACATAGCCTGGTAGCACAAAATCACATGGCACAAGTTAAATAAAAAGTATCTATGAAAGCAATGAACCTAATTCACCCTATAGGAAAATGCTTAGAGCTAAAAATGGACATCCTAAAAACATCAACAAAGTCAGAAAGACATTTTTTCTAAAGTACTACAAAATGAAAGCAAAAGAGTATTCTATGGGACTGTTACCATGTGTCCAAACAACTGTAAAGAAAAGATGAGTGATTTCTGACAGCACAGCTCTTCCTTTTAAAATTAGTAATAGATTACAGATAGAGCACAAAGGAATCAGTATTTTACAGTGAGGTCTGTTTTACAATGAATCCAGAATATGCTGTTTTAGTAGAAATAAATTTGGAATTCTAATGGCATATTAGATTATATGAGGATATGCCGGATGAAAACTTACAGGTCTTTGGCGCTGCTTTGTGAAGACCCTAGTCTAGGTGAATGTTTGTCATGACTGGTGTAGTTCTGAGAGAGGTTTTGGTTTGGTTTGGTTTTTTACTTTCTTCAAATACCAAAAAGTATATCTATTGATTTTTAATCTTTAACCTCTTACTAAAACTCGTAACATCATGTAATCTATGTTTAGGTTCACGAATAGAAAGTATAAACTCCAACTTTTTAATCACTTCTACACCTGCAGCAGCTATTAATCCGTATTTTGTAACTGGCACTTCTAAAACCCATATGTCACAGTGTATTTCCTACAGTACACCATATTTTGACATACCTGTATTATTTCTTTTCCTTTTCATTACTTAATACTTCTTAACATTAACCCTCTTTCCACTCTCTGTAGTCTTAGTTTTTCGGGATTATATGTAAAAAGTGAATGAGTGTGACAGAAATACTGCATATAGTACAGCTGTGCTTTTAGGAACTTCAGCAGCTGAGAGCAAAACAGTCAACCAGCATCATGCTTTCCAACAAGACCTTGGTCAGCCAGAAACACACAACCCACCATAGTCAGGAACACTGATATCCTTAGGGTAGACCATGCCACCATACTCCTATCCACCTCTCCAGGTCAGGGACCACAGAAGTGTTTGAAAACTACTATGAGGACAAAAATGCTTACTTGTTTTTCTCAGTGCAGGAACTCATTAATGGTGCTTTACATAATATGAAGACCATTCATGTTTTAGAGGATAACTTTTTTATTCTAATGGTTGGAAGGAAGGCAGGCAGGAAGGGAGGGAGGGAGGGAGGAAGTCAGGGATGGAGGGAGGAAGGAAGGAAGGGAGGGAGGAAGTCAGGGATGAAGGA
>JAOEHY010051307.1:0-55271 GCA_025447955.1 Psilopsiagon aurifrons
GCCAGATGCTCTCTTTCCTTGTCTGCCAAAGGCAATTTGCACTGTGTGCTCCTTTCTGGCCTAGAAAGCAGAGGGGGTCTCATGGTCCTGTGCAAGCCCAGAGAAGCTGAGGCTGCCGGGTTTGCTCCACGCCCCGGCCTTGCCCTGTTAGGAGCTTGATTCAGCAGGAATTCGATTTTCTACGTGCGATTTGCCATCAGTAAATGCTCTCTCCCTCCTCCCATGATCAGTGCCTGCTGTACCATAGCAGCCACCCTTGTTTCACCACAGCTTGGGGCACCCCGGTTACAGAGCCAAGAGGAGCCGCAGGGGAACACCCTCTTTAAACACTGCTCACAGGAGCCGAGGGTTTGGGGAAAGCTTTTATTTGCCTCAGTAAATAGGCGAGAGCTGGCTCAAATGGGAACACAAATAACACGAGGAGTACTGAGCCCCGCCGAGATAACCCGGCTCTTTCATCTCCTGCCTCACACCCAGCCCGGAGCGAGTGCTGCGTGACAGGGTTGGGTGCATTGACATGAGTCAGCTTTTAGAGCAGAGCAGGGGGAGAGGAGGGGAAAAGCACACACAGGGCAGTGCTGGCTAATGGGGCACAGGAGGGCGGTTTGGCATTTCCCAACAGTGCCTGTAAACCCAGCATTGCAAAGCCTGTGTCCATGACCTGGAGGCTTTGATCAATACTGGTTCTCCTCAAGCATCCTCTCTCTTTCCCTATCTTACCTCTCAAGGACTAGTGAAATCATAGATGGAAATGAAGCGACTCCTTGGCCTCACAATCAGTAGGTAAGGGGTGATGAAGGGTGCAGGTCTCCTGGCTCCTTGTGCCTGGGGAGAGGATGCTGCAGGACCAGCAGCACAGGGGCAGCTGAGATTGCCTTCACAAGGAGAAGAAAATGATGGTGGAGAAACTTGAGGCACAGGTCCTCTCTGCTGGCTCCTCATTGCGCTGCAGAGCAAACTACACCGGTCCTGTACTTTTGGCACCCTCTTCTGCCTGGACAGATGCCTGCAGACACTGAAACACCACGTACCTTCACCTCCCCACAGGCTAGAACGCTTCTGCTGGGCCTCCTATTGTAGGGGATGAGTAAATACATAAAGCATCCTGTGTGCAAACATCCCTCCTCTCCCCATCCCTGTCATGAGATGCAGCATCTGCATCTCATCTGGTGAAGAGAATGCTCGGGGGAGACCTTAGAGCAGCGTCCAGTGCCTAAAGGAAACCTGGAGAGGGGCTTTTTACAAGGGCTTGTAGTGACAGGCCCAAGGGGAATGGCTTTAACCTGCCGGAGCTGAGACTGGGATGAGCTCTTGGGCAGAAAGAAGCTCTTCTCCTTCCTCTGAGGGTGCTGAGGCGCTGGCACAGGGTGCCCATCCCTGGCAGTGTTCAAGGCCAGGCTGGAGGGGGCTTGGAGCAACCTGCTCTAGTGGAAGGTGTCCCTGCCCGTGCCAGGGGGCTGGGACTGGATGGGCTTTAAGTTCCCTTCTAACCCAAACCAGCCTGGGATCCTGTGGTCTTCAGTTCTCTCTGCCAAATGAGGTAAACCCTCTGGTGTCCGGCGTTTGCTGAAGACGCAGAAGCTCTCTGCCATAAGACAGCACAAGCAGCCACCAGACTGACATTTATCTCAGGTTACAGAGCTGAAGTGGCCGAGATAACGCCTATGACACTTCCTCTTCTTGTACAAAACCCCCCAAGGAGCTCAGTACCATTACAGCCATGAGCCCTTCAGCAAAATGCAAATCATGTAGGCAAAGGGAAATCAGGAGTCCAGCGGGCACAGAGTGGAATCCAGACGATAAAAGCGGCGTAAACACCTGACTGCAGGTCAGCCTTATGTCTGCTCATTCAGCCTCGGTGCAACCAAGCCAACAGCACAAATACCAAAGGTGTGGAAATAAACGGCGCAGGAAACGCAGACTTAAAATCAAATTTATTTAGAGGAAAAAAATGACTTTACAAGAGGTTGATGCCGATAACTAAAAAGGAAGATAAATAAAAGCTTGTTACAAAACCTAATGGTTTCTGGCAAGTTACAGAAAAACTGAAGAATTTTACAGTCAATAACCTGCTCACTTTGTACATAATTACAAATTAACATACAGCAATTAGGTTTTACCTTCTTCTTTAAAAATCCTTTTTTCCAACTTTTTTTAAACTTTTTTTTTTTTTTTAACAGGTTCAAGAAGAAAATGCAAAGCATTTTTATTTATTTTATTTTTATTTTTTTAAGAAACAAACCAAACGCAGAGGTATATCAGGTTATTGTAATACACCTCCTCAACGCTCTGGGAATTACTCAAGTGCATTCCGTATTAGTACAAAATAAACTCCAGGCTAAACTTTAACCATAGGCAAGCTGAACTGGACATGGGTTTCATGGGGTTTGGTTTTGAGACAGTGTTTAATATCAATAAAGAAAGTAGTAAAATACTTTAGAACATGGAAAGGATGGATACCTATAGACAGCTTAAATACACACCAAGCTTGTAGCTGTATGCGAAGCAGTGATTGTTATCCTGTTCCCCCCACCCCCCCAAGCAATGGAAGCTGGATATATTTGGGCAAAGCATCAGTGTCAGTGAAATGTGTGTGGAAAGGAAGGGCACCCAGCCCTGAGGATGCAGCTGGGAAGGGAGCTGGCATCACGCTTCCCATGGCTGAAGAGCACGAGGTGTATGGGATTAAAAGCCAGTTCAGCTCGCCTATCTTTAAAGCTTAGCTGCATCACCGGATCAAGAATCATTGCTTGCTGCCCCTTCTGACAAGTGAAGCAGGAGTTATGAGCAGCAGGGAGGTTTTCTTATTTAAAAGGGTGCCTTAAATTATGGTAAATTCCCAAACCTGGCCAGCAGGCAGAATAATTTCCAGAGTTCTGGTTAACAAGGAATGTTTTGTGGGATTTTAGCGGATTCTCTCTTGGGCCCCCTGCCCAGTCCTCCTTTGCCCGTGCCACACATATCCTAGCCATTTTCCCTGGGATTTGGCACCTGGTAAACCTCTTCCGACTTGGTGGCTTTAGAGAGGACTGTATTTGCGTGTTTTATCAACAGCTTTGAGATAGCCTAGTGCCTCAAGAAGGTGCAAAGATGATCGGACTCTGTGGATGCTCTTGCCTTTGAAAGGCAGTACAGATCTGCACAAGCTCATGGCATTACTGTGCTTCTCAGCAGTGGTCAAGCTTCAAGTGTGAAGAATCCACCCTCAGGAGGGGTGACAGCTCCTGCCCCAGGGATGGTACACCTGGGAGGTCTCTGCATGGAAAAGGCCTCACTTCACCTGGTTGCATCCCACCATATCTCCTTTGCTTTGGGTTTCTCCAAGGAGAAGGAGGTGGAGGGCAAACCACTGGTGGGACTGCTTCCCTACCGGCAGCAGTACTTGCTGTGAGGATGGTGATGGTGACACCAGTATGGGCTCTCCCAGGGGATATACCTGAGCCATCAGAAGCCAGTTCTCTGGTCCTGCCACACACCCTGTCTGTACTGGGATTGTAGTCAGATTCACAGCCATTTTGGTCTAAAACTAATACAGAAAGCTTGGCCCTTCCTCCCGTCCTGGGGTAAAGCCAAACCAAACCAGGAATATGCCTACTTGGAGCTCAGATTTTGCTGGGGATGCAGAGGGGGGAGCAATGGCAAAGCTGATTGTCTCCACGTAACCAAAATAACAAGGGACAAGGCCAGGTCCATTTAAAGTGCTTTATGGCATCAAACTGACATCAAGTTACACGTTGAGATGACCACTTCATTTAAAAGAAGGTAAGGCCAACCCCACACAACTCCATTGAGTCTCATACCATTTGCTTCAGCTCTACTCTTTATCTCTCCGGTATTTTAGCACCCCCAGGTAATACTGACCACTTCTGCACTTCAACTGAGCCTGTGCTCCCAGCAACCTGGTCACTGAAACCCTTCTGCTGGGCAGTGAAGATGACAAGGCAAAGAAAGTTCCAAGAAAAGAGAGTCTGATTTTTCTCCTCCATGAAGCATCAGCACAGAAAGCTCCAAGACCCCTCTCAGGGTTCCCTTCTCCCTCCAACAACATGGAATTGCACAGACATTTTCAAGCTTGCTCTGTGTCCCAGGAACCTCAAGCGAAACAGGGTGGTTTGGGCACTCCAAATGGGATAAAAGGACTGGCTCTGGGAACTAGATACAGCATCAGGCTGGGCTGAAGAACTAACACTTTCAACAGTTGCAGGATGGATGCCAGGCATGAACTGGAGTAAAATGCAATTTTAAGGCCAGGAAGAGGAAAGACTTTGGTGCTGTCAAGCTGGGACCATGCTCTAGCAGACAACCTGCAGGGATCAGAGTGGGAATCTGACTCTGGAAACCTCTGTCAAACCTTTCCAAAGAGAATCTTGACAGGGGGAAAAATAAAAGGCTGAAGAGATAAAAAACAGCCCTTCCTTTCCTAAAGGTGAAAGAGGGAGGAAGCAGTGTGGGAGTAAAGGCTTCATTCCAAAAAAGTGAATCATGCAGTAACATACATCCTCCAGGGACAAAGGTCTGTCCACCAGAATTTAAGACACAAACAGCTTTGATATGCAGTATTTCTGGTCAGTGTATTTCTGACTCACACCTCTGTTTGCTCTGACAAGGAAGCACAGGGACCTTAGGATATCACACTTAGGGCACTGAATGCTCTTTTTGATTTGCACAGATCAGGAGAGATGCTCAAGCCAGGCAGATGGATCCCTGCTACCCTGAGTCCTGCATCTGCCTTCTGATGCCCTTCTCAAAGCCATGGGACATTCCCATGTTGTGAATTCAAGATGCGTTTGGACTGGGGAGAAGAAAGAGGGATAAAAAGAAAAGCTCATCCTAGCAAAGGCTGTTACAGACTGAGGGAAACGAAGAAACACAGGGGACCTGATCTATGTTTGCACAGCAGTAATGAGCAATGCACTGCTTTGGTTTCCAAAGATTCCAGCCTGGCACAGTCCTTCTTGCAGGTGTATAAATAGCAGGGCAGATGGTCTGAAACTGGTGGTTTGCTTATGAAAAGGTAACACCACAACACCAGCACTTGCCTCCTTTAGCTCTCTTCAGGTTCAGAAGAGCAGCCTGTATCTCACTGGAGGAATGACCGGACCCTCACATCACTGTGAGATGCTCTGTTTTGCTTCTTCCTTTGCCTCCAAGAGGAAAGAGAAAACCAAAATAAAATTCTTAAAGAAACCAGCTAACAGGAGGAGTCTTTGCCTGAAGTCATCGCCTTATCCAAGCTTTTTAGCCCCAGAGATGCTCTGCCTTAAAGAAAGCTCTCAGAGGAAATTGTGTAACTCTGGGCATGGCATTGGCTGCAAAGCAGCACTGCCCAAACCCCGGTCTTGTAGGAGCCAGGGATAAAAACATTTGGTTTACCAAGCTCTTGGTAAGAAAACAAAAAACCAAGGGGGAAATCAAGAAAAAAACCCAAATAAACCATCCCTCAACCCCCTAAACAAAAGCCAAAGTCAAAAGAAATAAAAAAATAAACCCAAGTAAACTTCTTTTTAAAAAAGAGCCTCTTTCAAATAAACAGAAAGATACATATTTCTGCAAGCCCTGCTTGCAAGTAAGAACAAGCACCAAATAATAGTTAAAAAAAGTAAAATAAAAATAAATCTCAAACCTTTTTCCTTTCTTCCTTTTGTTCTTCTTGAAGTCTTAATGTTTCAGAGAGCTTCAAAAGCAAGCAGGCAGTTTAGGATTCCTGCACTGACCAAGACAGACCAGTCTAAGCATCCACCTCTTTGATACTCATCAGCACCAAGCCCTGAACACTGCTGTGGGTCGAGCTTGTGAGAAGCCAGAGAGCAAACTGAAATTAAACAATAGTGCAGAGAGAAATACTGTTGTTTCTTAAAGAGGAACTGGTAGGAAAGGAAATGCACTTGATAGCTTCAAACTCTGAGCAAACCCCTGAGCTATTTTGAAGCTGATAGCATCTCATAACCATTTACAAGTTCATTGGGGTAACTCCCCTGAGCGGGTCTGGAAGCACAGTAAGAAGAGAGTCTGGATCAGTGCACCCCTCTTCCCCTGCTGAACACATCCCTTTATCCAAGAACTGAACAAACCCCTCACAGCACAGCAAAAGCCACCTTCGGACCTTCCCCTTCTGCTGACGGCAACACTTTCAGCCTAGCGGTGGAAATGGAGCTGCCATGCTGGACCTCTGGACTTATCCCCCAGTGGTTTTGTCCATGAGAATAGAATTTTCTCCCTAGAAATGGTTAATAAGTGCATGGTGTTGTATAGGGATGAGGGGCAGCCTCTCTGGGGTTCACTCTCAGCACTCAGGCCCCTGACCTCTGATGTCTCACTGAAGCGCTCTGAAATTGCTGCTGTCTCATTCTGCCTTAAGAAACAAGCAAGAGACGCCGACAAAATCCAGAAAAACAGAAGCCCAACAGTAACACAAAAAGTGGGGCAGGAAAAGCACACGTAAGAGAACAAAGGTCCCTAAAACCAGATTTTCAGCCATCTCTCCAGCAAGTCATGAGGCTTGTAATGAATGGATGTCAAATGCAACTGAAGAACTACATCCTGGCAAAAGAACCCCTTAGGGGATGGGAAGGAATGATCTGGAGCTCAAAGAGATTGCATAAAAAAAGATGTTGCTCGGGAGTTGTTCCCACTTGAGCACTGTCTGCTCTGGCTCCCTGGGGTTGCCTTACAAGCCTACCAAATTGCTCTTTTCTGCAGTGTTTTAAATACACCCAAAGCCATTCTGCTTGATTCTGGACATTTAAATCCCTCTGCCCCATGGAAATCTTTTGGAATTGCTTGAAATTTGAGTTTTTTCCCTCTGAATGCTGTTACTGCTTCCTGGTGTAAAGTACCTTTCTGAAACCAAACAGTCCCTATACCACCAGCACAGAAGAGGTGTGCAAGTCAATGACATTACAACAGGAGCAGTAAGGGCAAGATATTTAATATCTACACGCTTCCTGAAAGTCATCAGGTATCATCTATCCCCATGGGCCAAGCTAACCTTGGCTGTACAGACTGTAAGCATATCCCAGCGGATACATAGATACATATATGTATATATACAGTATATCTATATATGCCAGTGTGTACGCACCATTTGTAGAGTCCTAATCTTTTGCTAAATGCTTGGTTTTGGTTATGTTCCCTGGAAAAGGGGAATTTGAAGGCACAGACCCCTTAAGGCTATGTTCTCTCATCCTTTAGCAGTAAGAAGAGAGAAAACATCTATCCCAATCCAATGAACCCAAGGTTTGCACAGAGAGATGGTACTGTTTGACACGCAGCCAGCCTCTAAGGTGAGAATTCACCCAAAACCACAGGAGAGAGGCCCTTTCCCACCACTGAACAGACTTTGTAACATGTTATATATAAAACCTCCAGATGCTTGTCAGATGCAGGCACCAGCAGTGTGCTGTGGAGCAGGCAGGGAGATGTACCAATGCTGAGAGTGACCGATGGAACCACCCGTGCTCAGCAGAAGATCTCCTCGCCCTCTGGAGGTGCTTCTGACGAGTGAGAATCTGCAGCACAAAAGAACACATGGGAATCACTATGGGAATACAGCAGACAGAGTGGGACTCCACATGCATGGAAACCCCACTGGCTGCCATATCCACTGGGCATCTTAAAGGTGTCCAGTTCCCTGATGAGCTACCATGAAAGAGCATCTCATAACTGGTGAGCTTCCCTGTGCACAAGTTAGAAAACACTGAGTTACTACAGAGATAAAGCTGAGGGCCTGTGATTTTATTTCATGTGGGTCAGAGGTTTGAAGTACAGAACTAAGTCCTAAGGGGATGCAAAACTACCATCTCTGTCTCTTCAGATCAAGAGACAAGACTAACTGGCTTGAGAGGAAGGGAGAGGCCACCAGAAAGATTGCAGGTATCACTTCTAAACTACAACAGAGTTAAAGCAGACAGTAACACCTCAGGAGGTGCAATGGCCAGGAGCATCCCAGCAGCGGCTCACGAAAGCCCATACACTGAAGCAGGACATTTTCCTCCACAAAGCAGAGCAAGCTGAAAAATAAAGGGAGAATCCATCCCATGGAGCCTGCTTGGATGGGACGGGGAAGGAGCAAGGAGCAGAGTGTGCCCCTCTGACAACCTCAGGGGCTAGAGAGCAGAAGAAAGTCCACACAAGACCACTTCAAGCCAGGACTCCACTCATCACAGCTGATGATCTTCCATCCCTGTGTTACCATCTACATCCAAGGTTTCATAGCTTCCACAGCTTCAATGGCTGGAGCAAAATGCCAGCTCACCAACCCTCAAAACACATGTCTGACCTTCCTTGACACTCACCAGACTGTTGGGAGCGATGTCCCCGGCCCTTTTTCTTCTTTTCCTTCTTGTCCTTTGGTTTGGCTAAACTGAAGAGGCGAGTAGGCATCTGGGGCTGTTCCTCAGCTGCCTTGTTAGTCTGGTTTGTTGTGCTAAGCAAATGGAAAGTGCTTTTCTCTTTGTGTGTCCTTGAAAGACTGTTCCTTTTAGGGGAAACAGACAGTTCTGCATCAAAGTGCCCTTGTTTAGGAAGGGAAGGGCTCTTCTGCTTGGAGGACTCATCGATGCTGGACTGGGAGGAGACCCTTGCAAGTTTCTCATGTAGATTTGAAACCTATAAAGGAAAGATGTTTCATTAGGGCATGAAAGAAACTAGCAGAGAAACTAGATAGGAAAGGTGTGTCCCAGACCACTCAGAAACAGGTTATTCTTGTGAACATCCATCCCATTCACCAGCAAAAAAGTGGTCTCCATCCATGCAAAGCAACAAGAGAAGAAGCTCGCTCAAGTTTAAGACAAAGAAACGAGGCATATAAAGAGTAATGCTCCAGTTGTCTTTTTGCTCCTACATGTACTACGCTATGTATCAACAAGCCAAGGGCAAACATTCTCTAAGATCTCAATACCAAGACTCACCCTGCACCGTTTGTGCACACAGACGGTGGCAGGAGGCCAAGGAGAAGCGTGCCTCTCCAGGAGGGGAACGCCAGCATGCAGCACTGGAGCGGCATGCGTCAAAGGAAGCCTTCCCGAGCAAAACATGAAAGCAAAACAGTTTTCCTGCCTTCTATTTTTTTTTCCCCTAATGGCTGTCTCAGGATGTAATTGAGCCCCAACATTCAAAGGCAAGATCAAAACAACAGCTCAACAAAGCCTCACCAAACCCTCTATTAATAGCTCTGAAATGTCAGGGAGATACCTGGCTCGAAAAGGTGCTTCCTTCTCCTAATCCCCCTTGCAGCTATCTTATCTCTCAGCCTTTCCCATAGCATCCATGCCCCTAGCATGTCTACGTGTGCTTGATGCTGGAACAGCTTCAGTGTGTGCTCAGAAAACAACTGTCCTGATCAGGAACCAGGGTGGGGGGGAGCAAACCCTCCTCTGATGATTTGCTTTTCAGAGCTCACTGCTGAGCTCTGCAATTAATCCATTCAGGCACCCAAAATCATTTCCATTCCACAAGCCAACATTTATAAACTAATTCTGCTACAGCTGTAAGCAAATTACATTCAGAATTAGTGAGTTACAAACAAACAAATGATCAACAACAGGCTTAAGGATCAATTTCAACCTATGTTTGCCCACAGATGCTTGCTCTCCTCACTCAGACACAGGTCTAAGAAAGATAAACCCCAGCTTGCAGAAAACTGCACAGACAAGATCTATGGGCAGCCAGGTACTAGAAGCCTCTTGCCACAGAGCTGAGAACCTTTGCTTGCTCAGGTACCTAGTCTCTTTAGGGCACAGACAATGCCCATCTCTTTGCTAGATATCAAAAATACTTCTAGAGATGGATGTAAGCATGCAAACGGGCTTCTCCTGCAGTTAAAAGCCTCGCAAGTGGTTTTTGTGACAGCTGGAGGGTGCAGGTAACCCACAATGCTCAGGCTGTTTCTGAGAAGGACATCTCCTCTACCTGACTGCTCCCCAGAGCTCAGCCCCCATGGGGTGAAGGCCAGTGTCAAGGGCAGTATTGACCTTCTAGGCATTGGACTGCCTATGGCATCTTCTCTGCAAGCCAGCCAGCTCTGCTCTGCTGTCCACCAAAGCACAGCACAGAAAAGTGGGTAGAGCTCAGGCTGTTTTAAGTGCCTACTGCTCGAGACTGGCCA
Source organism: Psilopsiagon aurifrons (assembly GCA_025447955.1). NCBI lineage: Eukaryota > Metazoa > Chordata > Aves > Psittaciformes > Psittacidae > Psilopsiagon > Psilopsiagon aurifrons. The sequence continues at coordinate 10,106 of JAOEHY010051307.1, forward strand.
GGCATCCTGAATACACCATGCTGCATCAACACTGGCAGCTCTGGAGATGCAAGAAATGCGGCCTTGCACATCATGTGCAAGGAAAGAGGCAGTTTTAATACCAGGCCCCACACATCTAGGGCTGGACTGCCAAGAGTCTATCCCTGCTGCCATGCTGTTGGCCTATGAGCTAGCTGGGGGCTCCCAGCAGGGTTCCCCAGCAGCCATTTACCTGCTTGTGGTCCGACTCCTGCCGCATTTGAGCTAACCGCTCCACGTCCTGCTTGAACTGCACCTTCTCCCTCTCCAACTGCTTCTGTGCCGTGCGAAGCCTCTCCAGGTCAAGCTGGTAGGAGGCCTTCTTCACCTGCAGCTCCTCTCGCTCCCGCTCAAGATCCTGCCACCCTCTCTGGACCTGCTCCTCTCGCTGGGCCAAGTGGGCCTCCTGCTCTGCCAGCTCCTTCTCCCGAACTTCCCACTCCTTCTCTCTTCTCCGCCTCTCCTCCTGGTGCTGCGTCTGCTGCTTTTTCAGGTTGGCCAACTCCTGGCGCTGCTTCTCCAGGTTGCGCTGCTTCTCTTGCTCCAGCAGTGAGGTTGGTCGGAAGAAGCTTCGGGTCAGAGCCCTCTCACTCAAAGCCAGCTTCTGGTCCTCGATGTAAGTGTCCTGCTGCAGCACAACACCCTAGGAGAGAGGGGACACAAATCACTGCAGCGCCCTCTCCACAGAAAGAGGCTCCATCCCTGGAAGCCTCAGGGTGCTGCATCAAACCCCTTTTTCTCCCACTTAGGTAGCAGCTCATTCCTATGACCTGCTGGCAATGCTGGCCGTGGAGCATGCAGCTGCACAGGGATGTGACAGGCAGAGCTGAAGGGGAAACAGGGGTGAAGCACGCTGTGCAGTTTGGGCATACAGCATGCAGAAGCAGGATGAATGGCTAAGCCTACCTGCAAAGCACTGAGCAGCTTATGGAGGCTGGTAATGGTTTGGAGAACCTGCTGCGAGAAAACAAAAGCATTGCTATTAGATCTCACTGGGTGCCAGGGTACATATAAAGCCCACTACTTTTCTACTGTGATCCACGGGTGGGTCTGACAAGTAAGGCCACCCCTCTACACCTTCCTTTTCCTCACTGTTCACCTGCAATGACTGCATCATTCCTCAGTACACTAATACATCCCTTGGACATCTCTAAGAGGTGCCTGACATCATCTTCCTCACTTTCCTAACCATCAGTGCAGCAGGGTAGAAAACATCTGCAGAAGCACTGAACAGCACAGACACCTTGGGAACTCTGGGGTTGTCTCTGCAAACCATTTCCCTCAGCATCAGCTTGCTCAGGAACAAGCAGAGCAATTGGGATGAAACCCAGCAGTTCCCTTAAAAATTCCCTGGAAAGAACTTCAAGGGGCTAAAAAAGGTATCTTGAAATGAATATGGACTGTTTGTACTCTCCCAGCCTTGGCTGACCCAAACAAGTCCCCCTGTCATTAAACAGAAAAACTGCAACACAGCAGGCACACAAGTGCAGCAGGTGTGCTCATGGAGGCTCTCTGAAAACACAGGTAAATGTGAACACACCATGCATCAACACAGAGCAAGCTACTTTACAGTGATGCCCTATCCCTGGCTAAAATTTTCCCTGAATCTCTCCTATCCTACCATTACTTTTAAGAAGAAAACCCACTGCAGTATTTGCAATAGTGGTGTGATAGCCAGCGTTGAGAACTGCTTCTTATTGTGCCATTAATGCTAATTGGGAGTTATGAATGTGTATCAAAGGGAGAATAGAAATCTAATTGCCCCATTCACTGCACCTGCAACAAGATTAAACTCCCTCTGTCTGCAGATGCACAATAAATACAGCCTTGTGCATCCTAGTGGTAATTAACCCTTGCTGCCTATAATCAGCACATATCATCCTACTGGCAAGCAGATGACAATCAGTGAATTCCCTGTCTGAACATCCAAGGTTAAACAAATAAATGACACAGTGGGTTTAACTTAATGTATTTAAAAGTCTGCCTGCGCTTCCGCAAATGAAATATGCTTTCTTCTACATTATTACCCATTGAGACAAATTCACATGCCACTTAAATGAAGGAAATAGCTGAGCAACAGAATCAATTCTTACCTCGTTATTCCTTTTCAACATGAACATCAGATTAGCATTTCCACCCTACGAAAAGATCGCAGATTTAATACGAGGACAATGAGAAACCACAGCAAATGTGTTCTGAAGCTGAACTAATGACAGACCCACTAACCCCCCTGCATGCATCCCTCTTTCTTGAGAATTCATTGCATGTTTTTAGGCAAGTCAAAATCATATCTAATAAAATGTTAATTAGGGATCATTATCTAGTTATATGATGCATCAATCCACAGCAAGAATAGGTGCAAGGTTATAGTTGACCTCAGCATTTCAATAACGATGCATAATTAACACATGCTTCAGCTGATCTGCAGACAGATGGCAGATAACCTGTGCCACAAAGGAATACAACTGATCTGCAATGATCTTCAAGTCAGGATTTCAGCTACAGCAAGGTGCTTTTGGCTGCATACTTCCAATTTTATTTTATTTTGACTTATTAGGATACATCTGATTGTCAAGAAATTCAGGCTTTTCCAAGACTAAAACTGTGACTCTCTTCAAATCTGAACTCAGCGGCAGCAGACAGATAAACTGAGGGATACCTTCTTTAAAATGCTGTCTGACTCCGTTCTCCGAAGATCCTGAGCATCCTCCCCTTCATCTTTCGCTCCACCTAAAGGAAGAAGCCATCATTGCCACTGGTTATTCAACATTTTAAGCCATATGAACTTGCTAATGTCAGGGAAATTTAATACAGGAAACTCAGATGTTTCACAAAAGGGGGCACAGAGCTTTTGACGCTTTTAACTAAATGCATTTGCTCCCTACATATATGGAACACATCAGCACCACCAGAAATAGTGGATGTGAATTCAGATAAGGACTGACTTTGGTTTCAGACAATGTGCTGATACATTCAGCACACTCATTCATCTGTGCTTTGTCCAGCTCCCATGCTGCTGTCTGCTACCAAAGAATACTTGCTGAGAAGACATGAGGCAGAGTAAGAGCAGATGGAGAACAGCAACAGTATCATATCAGGGTATATCATTGCAGGTATAGTTTCAATGCCTCTCTCGTGCAATTGCAATTTACTAGGTCAGATACTGCTGTGCAATACCCTTGTGTAATTTTATGCTAATTTATCCTTAACCTCAGTTATCTTCAACCTGTATCTATCAAGGGATATCTGTATCTCTAACTTCCCTGGATGGATAATATCAGTGCTTCTGAGCATGACTGACCTGACCTATGAGGCCAGGAGGGCTACAACCCTCCATCTGCACTGCCCTTCTGCTCATGGGCAGTGAAGGAGTCACACAGCTCTTAGTCCTCAATCTGTTCCCCAGACTCTTGCACTTCCCTTACCAGCTGAGATGGGGAAAACCCACACCTGCAGTGGTAACCTCCCAGCTGCCACTGCTGTAATGATAAACAACTTTACATACACCTGTATCTGCAGCAATGTGAAGGACACCGCATCTAGTGCAAAGGCCCTCTCCTCCCACCACCCCCAGGCAGGCTTTGCTATTAAAGGCTGACCCTCAAGTCCTCCTAACAGACCTTCTCTCCTGCGCCACGTCCTGGAACCTTCCACCTCTCTGCAGGAGGAAACACCTCCCTTCTGTTTTGCTGGAGGGGAGAATGAAGGGGAGTCAGGTTATAAGCCTTGCCCAAGGTTGTGAACAGAAGAACTGAGATCAAAGCCAGGTTTCATGCCTCCTGGCCTCCAGCTGAACAAACAGACCCTGCATGTTTTCCCCAAACACTCCCAAGACCCTACAACTACTGAATTACAGTCTAATCCGAAAGAGGACATTTCTACAGAAAAACTAGAGCTGGGCAGCCTGAGGTTATCCCATTCATCACTGCTACACAGGGAGGCACAACCCTCAACAACCCCCTCCAGTGTGAATTTATTTGTCATTATGATGACAAGGCCTGTGGAGGGCTTTGCAGCTTTCCAATAGAGCTGGGAAAACCTCTACATACTTCTCATGTCTGACTGTCTGGAGCTAACACTGCGCCTTTAATGCAGAAGGTCAGATGAGGTCCAACAACCCCAATGCTGAGACAGACACTAGCGCAGCAAAACTGGCTGGACTGGGAGTATGAGAGAGACCACAGATAAAGGAATTTGAGGACAGGGAGGTTTCTGGTGAGTAGGGCAAAGAAAGAGAGCACTGGGAAGCAGCCAATTGTGCAGCTGAAATAAATATTCACATGTTTCTTTGGGATAGACTTAATTGCAGGAGTAACACATGCAGTTGTATGCATAGAGAGCAGAGCCACGGGAGAAGGTGCTTGATTCAGCAGTATCCTCATCCATTCACAAACACAACAGCACAAGGCTCCTGCTGGAAAATAACTGAAGAAGAACAGAGCTGCAGATACAACCATAACAACATGATAAAACTGTTAAGAAGACAAATGCTTTCATGTGGAATGTAAGTAAAGGAGTAGGATGATTTAGAGAGTGAATGGAAGGAGTAAGGAGTTCAAATGTTTAATGCTCATGTAGCCACAGGTTCTCAGCACCATCATTCCTCCTGTACCTAAGCATTTTTTGGTTTTAATCTACTATTTAATCGATCAAGTATTACTGGAGACAAGTTTGGAAACCCAAATCACCAGCTGCTGGAGTTCCTCTGAAGCAAGAGGACATGATTACATGTATTATTAACAAATGCTGATGTGCACACATGTAACTACTCACACTTGGAAGCATTCATCTGATGACTGTCAAATCCTCCAAACGTTTCTGCCCTTCTAGGGAGAGAGATGGGGCCAACTCCTCCTTCTTGTTCCACAGCAGTGCTGCTGACCTGCTGTCCAAGGGCAGTGCCCAGGCTCCTGTTCACCAGGTCTTGCAGCAGTTCAACTGATAAAAAGGAACAATATCCCTGTTAAAGACCACTTTGGGCTTCTAAGCTATTTTCATCCCAGCTCAGATCAGAAAATCACATGCTTTGCTGTACTAAGAAAACACGTTTCTATGACTTATGAACAGTACGCATTCTCCCTGCAAAATCTCAGTCTCTTTCATCATTAACTCCACTATGGACCTCTGCACAGGCTTACACCTCCCTCCCTTCCTCCAAGCAAACCTGGTGGGCTCTGACAACACAGTTCAATAATTTTTAGCCTTTCCAAAAATCACACCTTTGTCAAAAGACTTACTCCTTGCAGATACCACAAGCACAGTTGTATCTGTGTCTCATCAAGGTGCGATAACTGGAACCCAAGCTCTGCTCTCACACCTTGCTGAGCCTGAAGCATAGAAAAGCCTGACTAAATTTCAGCCAAGGATAAATCCTGCTCTGCTCCTGACCCCAGTGCAGATTCAATGCATGGCTGTCCTCTGAGCTAATTTCTTTCCTGCCTTCTTTCAGCAGCCATCACAATCTGCTTCCTTTCCTGATCCTCATTACTTTGTCCCTGAGACAATGCTGTGAGTAGCAGTATCTCCTTATCTATGTTTTGTTCTGATAAAGAGAAGATTTGCCCTCCAAAACTGTTGGTTGAGGAGGACGGATGGCTTCATTGAAGGTGGGTCCATTGCTTAGTGTAATTAATGTCTCATCCTCATTTGCTCACCTTCATTTATTGCTGTTTTCATGATGGCCTCTCCTTTGGGTGCCTCTTCAGTGTTGGCTCTGAAGAGCAGCCTGGAGCCTGGCATATCCTCCTGCACAGAACTGTCTGCCATGTCCCGGAAGATCTTGGTCTTCTCCTCCAGCAAGAGGAGGATCTGTTTATCCTTTTGCTGAAGTTGTTCTGTGGGGGTGAACAGCAAACAAGAGATGAAGAAAATAAAAGCTTTGGCAAGAAAACTGAGCGATTCCCTAGATACTGGCCCCATCTAGTGGAACCTCATGAATCATACAACCATGCTTTGGACAATCCTGCACAGCAACGGCTCCCACCAGGCTCAGAAGGTAAGTAATGCAAGCAAGGTGAGGTGCAAGCAAGGATTTCAGTTATTTGCTGGATGCTGGATTCTCCCTCATTTGAGAAAAGGTTATAGTTCAACCACAAATTCCAACATAACAATTCCTGTAAATGTTCCAGAACCACTCCCCAGCCCTGCTCCAGGCAGGATTTTTACCTTTCAGTCCTCTCACTTTTGCATCTGACACCTTCTTTTCAAAGTCAGACTCACAAGGGACTCCTTCGTCTTCATCTTTATCCCTGGACAACAGACATGACCCAATTACTACCAGGACACGAACATGCGCATCACCTGCCTTGCAAGAATAGTGTCATAGCTTACATGGTGTTCATTGTGTCTTGAATGATCTGTATCCAGCCATTACGCTCCTCTTTGGAGCTGGCATGGACTTCCACCATTTCAGGATCTTTCACACCCATACTGATGAGGAACAAACCCTTCTCTTCATGAGCCACTTCTCGTACAATCAGCTTCTTCAGAGATATCACAGTGGATTTCTGGTCCTTCAGATGGAAAGAAACAGGTGAGGATGGTGAACAATACTAGCTCCCACATGCAAACTAGCACTGAGAATAACCAATAGCCATACTAGTGCTTCTCTCAGGTTGTAAATGTTTTCTGAACCTATTGGCTAATTAACAAAATAAATCATTTTAATGGGGTGCAAAGAACAGGGTTTGCTTTCCTCCAGTAGTTTTGTAGGAAAAGCAATTCTACCTTGTTCTATTTCAACGAGGAATTAATTTAAATTTGACCTTGTGGTTTTGCAAACTCTACCACGTTTTGCTCTAACTCCAGCAGACCTTTGATCTCATCTCCTGTCCACACTCTCTCTGTCATTAATATCAGAGCTCCTTAGACTCAGCAAAGCTTGCTAGAGCCTGCTTCACAGGCATTATCTTCACGATCAATCCCTGGGATGGAGTAACATCTTGATTTCAAATCCCACAAAACCCCTGCTGTTTCAGAAGCTCAGAGCTGACTCCAGATGGAGCAGACTTGTGTGTAAGATGACGTCCATTGTGTGCTCTGGTCTGTGCAACCAGCCTGCTCAGCTGAAATGACCTTTTGCTGTTGTGTCATCGGCAGATGAGTCAGCTCCTTTGTGCCTTTTACAGGATGCTATGACTGGGGTGAGTTGGTGGCTGTTCACTAGAGAGACTTGTGTGTAAATCAGCCCCCCCAACCCCGTGCAGGGCACTGAGTTTGTGCTGATCATTGGTGGAACTGCAATAACAAATCATCAGCTTTCAAAATGTTCATGGAGTAGAAAGGTCACAATTCTTAGCCAGTCTAGACAATGCCTGCAAGGTACAGCCCCAACAGAGTCAATTAGGTGCTAGGCTTTCTTTAGCAGGTCAGTATGCCTAGTCCTTTGATGAGGCCTGTCTTCAAAAGCTAACAGTTTTGGTCTTATGCATTACAAATCTACTCCTTTGACATTTATTTTCAAGCTGTTCTGTTGAATTTACAACAGTGGCATTTCAGCACCCCACCCCCGTAGCAGCTCACAATATATTCCTTCTGCTAAGATTAATTTTTACAATGTCTGTATTATCCCATTGCTCCCTCCTACCCCAATCACTACTTTAATTTGCACAAACTGAAAAGAAGTGAGTGTATCAAGTGACAAGCAGGTTTTCAAGGCCAATTATCAGCTGCGCCACAGCACTGCAGAAAGGGGAGGTTGGGCATGAAGACATGTTTTCCTATTAAAAAGACCGCAGTTTATTCAGCAAATTCTTGTTACAAGCAAGAAAATTCAGTTGTTTAGCAGGCTACAGCTTGTTCACTGCATAACACACATCAAGGATCTCAAACACAGAAAATGAAGGGGGACTAAAGGCTGAAGCCTTACCAGTGAGGCAAAGACGTACTTCTGGTCCTTCTCCTGAAGGAACACGAGCATGTCAGAGAGGAGAACAGCCTGGACTTCTGCAAAAGAAAGAGCACACCAGTGCAGTATAACCATGCAACCCACCCCAAAGCAGTTTTCTTCTAATAACACTAGTGCTTGGGAGGGATAGGGCTGCTTTTGCAAAGCCTGGAAGCAGGGTCAACCTCCCAGTCAGAAAGAGGAGCAGAGGCAGCTCCTGCAGATGCCAGATTAGCTCTGAGCCAACTCTGGGTTAAGCAGAACACAACAGCACACAGGAAAGCTGTGGGATATTCTCTCATCTGTCAAAGCAGGGGCGCTCCTTTCCAGCCACATGCTTTCTAACAGCTAGGACAGGAGCCTAACAGCAAAAGCCAGAGATACTTACTAAATAGAAGCCCTGTTTTCTCAAACAATCAATATTTTAGCCCTTGAGCAGAGTATCTGCACAGGAAGTTTTGGGTTTTATGGCTCTCCTGATGAGTAGTTTGTGGAGTGTAAATTATCATGCAATAACAACATTTGTCAGCTGCAGTTTCTTTCCCAGGATATACTGACTTGAGGAGGCATAACTAATTCTGCTCACAGACAAACACAATGCTTGCTAGCTCCAAGGGGAAGTGACAGAGCCTGCATGAGATGCAGGACCTGGCTTTGTTTCATGGGAGAAAGAAGCAAACATCAAGCCAACAGAGGATTTTGACTCAGAATACAGCCTTTTCCCAGAGTACACGTACAGCCTTCCAAGTGTCTTAATGACATATCATAAAGTTAACAGCAACTGCCAAGTATACTCATTAGCAGAATGAAGCCCCCATGATCCAAAGGAAAAAGGTCAGTGACCTACTATGCCACTTAGAGACACACAAGTCCACGCGGCCAGATGGGATCCACCCAAGGGTACTGAGGGAGCCATCAAGTGCTCACCAATTCACTTTCCATCATTCATCATCAGTCCTGGCTAACCAGGAGGTTCCAGCTGACTGGAAGTGAGCTACTGGGACCTGCATCTACAAGATGGGCTGGAAGGAGGATCCAGGGAACTACAGGCCTGTCAGGAACTTCCTCAGTGGCAGGGAAGGTTATGGCGCAGATCACCTTGAGTGCCACGTACAGGACAAGGTGATCAGGCCCAGTCTGCATGGGTTTATGGAAAGGAAGGTCCTGCGTGACTGATGTGATCTCTTACAAGGCGACCTACTCAGTAGATGAGGAAAAGGCGGAGGAAGTTTTCTACCTAGAGTTTAGTGAAGCTTTTGATACCATTTCCCACAGCATTCTCCTGGAGAAACTGGCTGCTCATGCCACTGAAGTCACCATCTCTGGAGGTATTTAGAAGCCGTGTAGATGTGGCACTGAGGGACATGGTTTAGCGGTAGACTTGGCAGCAGTAGGTTAACACTTGGACTTAACAATCTTAAGAGTGTTTTCCAACCTAAATTGTTCTATGAGTCTATTCTCTAATGCCCCACCCAGAGCCCTCAGTACAAAGAGGTTTTGTGTAACGTACTTTGGAAATCTTGTGACAGAGAGGAAGCAAACCAGAAAGTTAAACCATCCCATGGGTAATTCCTTCCATTTTGTTTTGGGAAGACGGGATCAGTTCCAAATAAAAGAAACACCAAACTTTAATCAAAGCTGCAAAATGAACTCAAAGCTCTGGGATGTTTGCTAAAGTCGACATTTGCCTATGCTTCTCTATTGCCTGTGCACTTTGCAAGAGGGGAAATGCTAAAACCTTCTAAGAAAAGTTCTTCCTATGCTTATTTTGTGCTTCATTTCAAATCCTGCAAAATAGCCTGGAGGTATGAAGTAGCTGCTCTCTCCCTGGGCTCTGCAGCTTGTCTGCAGGCCTTGCTTTCACTGGGAGCTTGCTCTGCAGGCAGAGGTATATTTATGCATTTCTATGACTTTAGAAATGCAAATGGAGCCTGTACTTCTCACAAGATTTCACAACAGCAGAACTTGCTTCATCCACCATCTAAAGTTAGTAATACTCTCAGGGGCCTAGAAACCATCTGTAAACTTCCTGTTTCCATAACCTCAAAGTAAATCATACCCAATGTGGAATTTCACATTATCACTGCTTCCCTGCTCAGCAGCACCAGGCTACCGGCTCCCATTCATGCCCAAGTACCGTAGTTTAATCAGCTTAATCAGCTGGAAGAAGAAAAGCCCAGCCTTCATACCAAGCCTGAGACACAGCCCTGTCTGCTCTTACTGCTACTGTGGTCCCTGCTGAAGGCTTCCTTGCAAGATCTAGCGTTTAATTCAGTAGAGAACTGCAGTGCCCAGCAAAGCACAGCACCTTAGGAAAACTATTTCCACCTGGTATCAAACAACAAGTAATTCAAGAAAACACTGACCTAACAACAGGCAGCTGCAGGGACACCTCTCCCCAACAGTCAGCATCAGCAGCTCAAGAGGCTCAAGACCAACAAACGCCTGGGACACCTTTCTGCACCTCCAGTGAAACTGGGATGGTGATGCTGAGCATGGGCAGCTCTGCTGCAGACCTTAGAGGAACCACTGTGCTGCTGGTGGGCAGGGCCACCGGGAAGCTGAGGTTGTGTTTCAGATGCAGCAAGCACACTTCCTAGAACCAGCCACTGCACATGCACATGGTGGCACAGAGATCTGACTCAGTGCTTGGGGTAACTACAGCTCCATCACGTTCTCTTGGCCCGAAGGATCCCTCAGCAACTCTACTCCTTAGCTGATGCACTGAGGGGTCAATGCAAACCAAGACTTCAGTAGGCATATAGTCACCAGGAGAAAAAGCAGCTATCTATCATTCCAGACACGACGAGGAATCAGAAATGCTGCAATGGGAAGTGAATGAACAGCACGGGGAAAGCTGCTGTCAAAATCTCTCAGAGCAGAAGAATAAAGGCTAGAGACACCAATCTGAGCAGTAATCCTACCTCCATAGAGGGCAAGCTGTATCTTCTCTCAGCTGAAGGCAGGTTAGCCTTACCTTTTAACCGACCAGCTGCATTTTTTAGTGAAACAGGCCCATCTCGGATGAGCTTCCGATGCCTCAAGTCCTCTCTTGCAAACATCTGTCCACTCTTCATCCTCATGATGGACTTACTATCTGTCCGGCTGTAAATCTCACCAAGACGCATCTTCTTTTCATAATTGCTGACTTTGCTGTTAACTGCAGCAATCACATCTTTAACGAGGTTTAATGACTGAGTCAAGTCTTCATGTTCCACTTCATTTTCTTTGAACCAGAAAAAGAAACACCTCAATTTCAATTCATCCTTGTGGACTCTTTAACTCCCGATTTTCCCTTCTTCCTCCTCTCTATCCCAAATTTTCACATTATAAATTTTTAATACTTTCATGAAACAGCCTAATTCTTCCCCCACAAGGAAAGTTTCATATTCCAATACATTTTGCATATGAGATGGTACAGATGAAATGCATAGATTAACCACACATTTTAGCCACTACCAAACAAGTAAGCTGAGAGACTTTGGAGTCCAAGCATGTTGCTCCATAATTAGCTACTGACAGACATATAACAACTAAATCAAGGCACTTGTATAACTAATCTTAAATGGAGATACAAAATAGAGTTATCATTTTACAGAGGTGTGAAACAATAATGACCAGATTAATTGGTCTATTCCAAGTAAATCTTCAGCTGAAAAGAATCCAAGAGATTTACACTGGAGGGACAAATACATCCTTAGAAGAGAGGAAATGGTCCCTACCTTTGGTGTACTGCAGTATCCTTTGTAAAAGGACTGGGTACTTTGTGATTCTCTGTGTTACCAACAGGATACACTCAGAGATCCCAAGACGCCTCATCAGGGAGCTGTTCATTTTTTTCTACAGGACAAAGAGGATAAGTTCAGTTCGGCAGCAAAACACTCACATGCTTTTTGCATCAACTCTGCCTGTTCTACCAGGTCCTACCTTGATGAATGCCTGAAACCGCTTGTCCTTTGAGTACAGATCTTTGAAGTTATTTACTGCCTCGTTGTGATGCCCACAGAATTTGCCATATGTTTTCTTCATTCGCTCGGCACTCTCGCCGGAGAACTGCAAGACATGAGGCACAGGGGTCCAGTTTGCACTGAGCTCCTGCTGCGACATCCCAGCAGTGCCTGCAAGGTCCTCAAAAGAACTCAATTACACCAAATTAGTACAAGGCATCCTAAAGAAGGCAGATCTCTAGAAAGTAAAGAGCCGAGTCTGGGACTTCACTGAGTCCACAGCACAAAATCTGGGTAGATTTAGATTAGCTATTGGGAAGAAATTCACTATGAAAGTGGTGAGAAACTGGGGTGCCCAGAGAAAACTGTGGCTGCCCCATCCCTCAAACTGTTCCAGGCCTGAAGCAACCTGGTCTAGTGGAAAGCATCCCTGCCCATAGCAGGGGTTGGAACTAGATGGCACTTAAGGTCCCTTCCAACCCAAACCATTCTATGAGTCTATGACTCACAGGGCTAACAATAAAAAAATCAAAACGGGCAAAAAGAAGGAGAAAGTGCAGATAAAGGAAAATGACCTGCCCAAAGTTAAACAGCCAGCAGGTCAGTACCTCAGCCAAGAAACACATGTGGCACATTTTGCTGTGGGCTGCTGCCAGCCCTCCAGGTTATGGTCAAACCATTCTGTGCTGCTCTTTCCCACAATAAAAACTGAATTAATTTTCACCATAAGATTTTCCTCTGAAAGAGCAGAGAGTGCGTCAAAAAACAGGCAGAGATTTGTACAGGTGTGAAGAGTAAAGGTGCCATCAGCTGTGATTATCTGAAAGGCATAAACAGGAGGGAAGAAGAGTGCCAGGTTTCCAGCTGTGTTCTCAGAAGTGCATGCATTTTTCAGCACTTACCTGATTCACCAGGATGTCGCCTATCCTCTTGATAACAAAGTTCTTTTCACTTTTGTCTGCTAGTGACTCCTTCTTCCTTTCCAGAATCCGCTGGAAGAAGTGACTGTGAATGTGCAGCAAGTTTTCCAGGCAGGGAAAGATCTTGTCCACAACTTGTTGATCATACTGCAGTTCCTTTAACATCCCTGCGCTGTATACATCATTCATGATCTTCAAGGTACGGACATGATGCATTTCTGTCTGCATTAGCTCTGTACAGAATGAGGACAAGAGCAAAACCATGGTCACTGTAGAGTACATGGTACAGTACAAGGAAAAGCTGCCATCAGAAAACTTTGCCATAATTGGGGTTCTCTAAGAGGCTTCAGAAAATTTCATGTTAGGTATTGAGACATCAATCGCTTCACGTGTGGGAGAAACAGGGCAGCAGAGGAATCCCACAGTAAAGAGCTCTGGACACAGCTGCTGCGGCCTGAACCTTTGGCACTGCTATCTGCTTCTTCCTAACACCTCACTGCCAGCTTCAACATAGTGCGCTTTTGCTGTACAGGACGGCTCTTCATCCAGCAGGCAAAGACTTCCTAGGAAGCTGCTCTATTGTAACAGAGTTCAAATGTTATCAGCAGACAAATGAGGTCATGGCTTAACCCCAGCCAAGGTTATTCCTGTTCTTTTTTTTCTTTTATGCCTTCCTGACAGATGAAATGCAGAAAGCAAGCTTTCACAGAACACATTACACTTCTAAGAGCTTCAAGAATGAAACTTGGCTTCTGAAGAAACCAAGACAATGTCCCTATTCCCTGACCTAAAGCTTCCCCAACCCGTGCTTGCAAGTGTATCAAGAAGCTATCTACAAGTGAGAAATTAAGATACAGGTATCTCACCATAAATGACATCTTGCCGTTTGACAACATCTTTGTTCTGCTGCTGCAGGAACTTGCTGTCCACTACTTGGCTCCAGGACTCCGCCTCCAGCTGCTTGGAATCTAATTCCAGGTCTCCCATCAGCTGTCCTTCGTTCATGTCTGCTCCTTCACAAAGCAATGTAAGTGCCATTAGCATGTGAGTAACTTGTCTTGTTTGAGATTTCTGTCTATTCATTCAGGTTAACTTCATTCACTTAGTTTCTCTGTCATACCACGGACATTGCACGGTCCTTTACCGACAGAACAAGTATCATATGGAATTATACCACATAAGGCCTAGGTTACAAAAACCACTTTTAAATGCTATTTGCACAGAACTAGTTCACTGTTTTCATACAGACCAAATTCTGGCTCAGCTAAAAGGACAATGGAGTCCTTATCTATAAAGCAACATCACAGATGAATAAAACCCACAATACCCAGTTTGTCTTCCTTCATTTACATCACTGAACCAAGGGAACTTAGGCCTCTGTGAAATCGGTGTTTTCAAGCTTAGAAAGCCAGAATTGAAGCAGCTGCAAGTGAACACTACATACATTACAAACACACATGTAGTCACCCCTGGAGACATCCAGGGTCAGGCTGGATGTGGGTCTGAGCAACCTGATGTAGGTGAAGATGTCCCTGCTCATTGCAGGTGGGTTGGACGAGATGACCTTTGAAGGTCCCTTCCAATCCAAACTAGTCTGACTCTATCTTTAAGAAAGAGTGCTCATTTGTGGCAGAACCGGGAAAAGTTCCCTTCTCACCATAAGCACGCCCTTGTTCAGTCCTTAATAAATTAAGAGCATTCTGCTCTTTTCACGTAAATATTGGTTGAGATTTAAAAATACTCATTTTAGCTTAAAAAGTACTATATATAAAAACATTGAAACTTAAGAAATGAATTTAACTGTTTTCACTTTCAAACCCACAAAACTAAACAGTTCCTTCCTCATTCTGGGAAAAATACAAAGTACAAGGCATCATCATTAGCATGAAGAAGGTGACAGAGTGCAAATTCTGCAGCTGTATGAATGGGGCAGAGGTGTGGAATAGAAGAGGAAATGCTCATTCCTGAGCTAAATTCCTTGTAACTGAACTGTAACTGAAACCTTGTACACGTTTTCCCACAATTGAACAAGCTAAAGAAATTACTATGTATTACTATATTCCAACATTAAAGCAAATGCATTAATTGTTCATTAGAAAGGAAAACACTTGCTGAAATGACAGAGTGGATTTCCTATGTCTGGAAAGCAGCCACAGGGAGCTCTTACCCTCATCAACCAGCGATTCCACAGATTCATTCACCCGACTGATTTTATGTAGGGAGTCTGTTGACTGAGACAGGAATTTCCAAGTGTGTATTAAACTGTCATCGTTCCCAACTCTGCAGAAAAATAGACCATAGAATATTGTTTAGGACAATAAAAACTTAGCTAAATGTACTTTGAAATATGCACACAAAATGCATTTTTTATATGAGCTGAAAACCAAAGCAAGCATTGCATGGTTATGTACAATGCAGTCCTGAAATACCATGAAGACTGCAGCGCTGTGCCTCCACCTGATGGTTATGAACACAAACATACCTGAGCTGCAAACGTGCGCTTACTCTGAACCCAGCCCAAAGCAAGAGAATTCCCTCCTCGAGCCCAGAGCATCTCTGAGAAGTGGCCTTGAATATAACTAGGCCAACTAACACGGCTCTGAAGTCATGCCATGACTTGACTAACCCAGACTATCTGATTGTGCAGAATACAACTGATGGTATCATATAGAATATGATTATTTCTGGTTTGTAATGTTCTTTTTGTACTTTCATCATAAATCATAGTGCAGAAATTTATTTTTAATGAGATGAATTTCTCCATGCTTGCAGTGTCAGGTAATACACACACACACTCATGCAGGCAGAGAGCAACCTTACCCTGCAATGTTCTGTATTGAGACGCTTTTGGACAGTGCTGTAGGCTGTTGTGATCTCCTGTTATTGAATATTGACGTTACAGTGTTTTCATCAGGAGCAAGTATTGCAGAGCGAGGGCGCTCCTTCGGCTGTGAGCCTGGAAGGGAAGCATCAGAGAAAGCTCCTGTAACTGCACGGTTAACTGTGAGGATGATGACTTAAACCAGGTTGTACAATTCACTTCCTTTTCTTTCTAGAGCCATCACCAGGAGACCTCAACTCTTGGGAGCAGCCATGCAGAAGGAAAGAACATTGACCCCTGTGCAGAGCTGGCTGCGTTGCACTATGCTGAAAAGATCTGGGTAGAATCTGCAAGTCCAGGAATGTACACTTGGGAAATGGAACTGAATTTTATTTGATAAATAATAACACATAGCAACCTACTAAGTTGTCTTTCAGTTTTCCCAGTCCTATAATTATATATATCTCCTTGCTTCGGGTCGAACTCTAGCGACAGCTTTCTCTATCAGTACGTACCACAGAGAAATGCTAATCCATATCTCATTATACTACCACATACCTTGAACTAATCTTTCCATATTTATTCCAGATTTTCCCTTCTTCAGATGCATTTCTGCTTCTGGAGCAATACCTCTGAATTTGATGGTAAGTACCACATCTGCATCGTATGGTATGGTTTCATCTAGTGATCTCCAAGCTATTACTAGGTAAGCTTATCGAATCATGGCACTACAAAACCCATTCAGGCTGTTTCACTCCTATTCTTTGATCTCAGTCATACTGGATAGGTCCACAGAACAGTGTGTATCTCAGTGCAGCCAGGAAGAATTAGTATTGCTCCTATTTAAAATCAAACCTTCTGGGTTTACTAACTCAAAGCATAAGATTATTTAATCAACCAAACAAACCAAACCGAAAGCATTGTGAGCAAGGATCTTTACAACTTGCAATATGAACAATTTCTGTTACTATAATACTCCTAGTTTAATTCTTTCCAATGTCAGATACCAAGGACATAGGCTTCATCTTCCAGATTCTGTGGCCTTATCACCTGTAAGCTTTCAGTCAAGTAGTTGTTCTAGATCTAATATGACTATATCTGCTTACAGCTACACGGACACTGCAGAAATCATGCACAGAAAATGCTCTTATCCCAGCTTCAATAAATGCTTATCCTTCATAGTATTAGATATTAGTTGTCAGAACAGCTAAGAATAGCAGAAAGAGATCATCACCAAAGCAGAGAGAAAGGAAGTTTTCTTACTTTTGTTTCTCATGGTTACTGTGGGTAATGAAGAGGTATCATGTGCCTGCAGCATCCCTCTCTGTGGCTGAAAGAAAAACGAAATTCACGGTAATTTCTTCTTCCCTTCTCCCATCAGGCTGTCACACAAGTAAAAAAGCTGTGTTTTTTTCTGAATCCTCTCACAATAGATCATTCCTGGCTCTATGTGTCTGTAACACATCTATATACTTACCTGCACGCAATCACAATGACACATACATATAGCCCCCCTCCAGTTGTCATCAAAGAAATGGACAAAATAAGATGGAGAAATGCGCAGCAAATGAGAAGACGAAGTGCTGACAATACTGAAAAGAACTGAAAATTGTAATTGTATAAACATTCACCAGCTTGGAGAACCATCTGCACAAGAGGTTCCTCACACCTGCAGCAAGCGCAAATTCTGCACTCTCCTCATATAAACTGTATACATATTTAACAGGTTAACATGGCATGACAGCATTAGAGAATTAAGATACAACATTTAAGGGTGCTGGACACCCCTGAATTTTGCCAGTAAAGTGTTTTATTGGTTTGGCACAAGACAGACCATAAGGTCCCTATGTACCTCAGGGAACAAACACCCTGTGGTGCTCACCTGTAGCATTTACACGCTCACTGGGACAACTCTGTATTAACATGTGGTTCTGGAGAATTGCAGGAGAGCTTAGGGATGTTATTCACTATAGCAAAGGGGCTGAAGCTCTTTCCAACAAGCTGGAAACTTTGGGACGTATGGTAGATGTTATATATGTGCATGCTAAATTGTTTAAACCTTTGTTTATTCAGTAAAGGAGATGAATCTCTTACCTTCATTTTGACCTTTGCACAAGAAGCAACACTCTCCTTACAGCCTTTGTGAACAATTGCATTGCAGTCTGTAAAAACCAAAAACCCCACAACTGATTAAACAACAAAACACAGAAACAGGTCAGTTTTTGCCATTTCTAATCTGAACTATTATCTTGCACAACTGAGAATTACAGCTTTCAGGCATCACTGTGATTTACATGAGCAGCTACAGATACTGAGACAGGGCTGCTTCCCTGGATAATTAGTTCTTTGTTTGTTAACAAGATTTCCTCATTGAATTTAACAGGAAATTCTGTTTAAAAATCAATACAAGGTTAAGTTGCCAGGGTTCCAATGGGTATTACATTTAAAAAGAGATAAAGAAAAAAGATGGAGTTATCCCTCTGAAAGAAAAGGTGGAAAGCAGAAGCAAGAGACAGAAACTGAACCCAACTCTAAGGCCAGTATTATCTCTGAAAACACAAATACTGTTCTCATCAAGACAAGGTTTATGGGACCCAAAAGACAGGAAAAGGACAGGAACATCCATTTACATCAACTCAGACATATCGTAGCCAAGATCTACAGTACAGGAACCAAGTGCTGCTGCACTGCAAGATTATCAGGAAAAGTAACGGGAGCATCTGCCAGGTGCCTGTGTTTGTGAGGCTGTGACTTCCTGCTCAAAACCAGACTGAAGCCACTGTTTCAGTCCAGAACCACATTTACTAATGCAAAAAGCATCATGCTTTACCATCACCCTTCGCTGCACGTATACCAGAGCAGAAGCTGCTGTCTTTTGCAGAACACCCTGAGTCTGCCCATGATCCCTGCCAGCAGATTTCTCGGCAATTGTCTGGGAAGAATTCTGGGAAGTTTTCAAAGATTATTAACAATAATTCTGGAAAAAGAAGTTTTAATTGGGCTTGGAACATGAATTCTTCTGACAGATAAAAGACAACTCAAATGCTCTCAGTATACTGAGGTTTAGTAGCTTAGAGAAAACCTGTTATTTCCACTCATTCATGGAAAGACATTTTAACACAGATCATGAATTTTAGGAGTACATTACACTGTAAGCATAAGATTCTAAATTATTTCTAGAGGAAATACAAAAGGAAAAAGAAATCGATGCTCAGAATGACAAAATCTGCTCATATTCCTACCATTTGTTATACCTGGATCTACTTAATAAAAGCCAGGAATTGGTCTGATATTTTGAGAGAGGTAAGGGTAAGGCCACAGGGCACTGCTATTCTGTCCATGTCCCACCACTTCCTGTGCAAGAGAAGAAACCTGCAAGCTCTCTCAAAAACTCACAGGAAGTATCATTTTTCAGATCAAACAAAGAGGGACAGAACCTGCATCTGGTGCATGAAAAGAGGCAGTGAGACAATTCAGAACCACTAAATTCACACTCAAGCTTTGAAAGCCTGTATGTACCATTTAGCAGTAAGGCATTTTGATCTTCTTTAGACTGAAAATCTGATTTCAGGGACTTGATTCCTCCAATTTAACTCTTCAGCAGGCAGGAAGAGTTAATGCTTAATGCTAACTCTACCAGCATTAAGAATTAAAACCCCCAGAAGCTTATTTTCTGCACCACTGATCTTAAAAAATAAAAGAGACCTGGCAGATAGCTATAAAAAACGAGGATTCTTTTTGCTTGTTCTAGAGCATGCTATATCTTTCATTATTGACTACCTGGTTTATGAAGCTGGGGGTGACACTGAGAAGTTGAGACATTGATTTTAAATGGTCCAGTGTTTAAAAAGCACTAAAAGTCATCCATAGGTAGACAGAGCAGCAACAATAGCAGTAAAGAAGTAGTCTACAACAGCACAGGAACAACAGAACCTCTGCTGCTGGTTATAAGTCACTTCCAAGGCATTAGATGACTGATTTTAAGATGTGATGGGAGAAAGGACCACTGTTAGATGTGAGCAGGTCCAGGCCTGATCAAACTTCTCTGGGGCATTCGTTTTCTGGCTAACATAGAAAAGTTACAGTAATTTTCTGTTGTAATTCAAAAATTAAGGAAAGAACATCTATGTCAAAACATACAATCTTGTTGTATTATTTTAACTCATTAGAATATAAAGATTTAAACTGGGATATATTTGATTCTTTTAAGTGGCTTCAGAAGCTGTTAAGAAAGTCAAAGAGGGAAAGGGAGAGGATGCATTTGAGAGCTGATAATTACTGATGTCTTCCAGTTCCCATCAGGCTGACACAGAGTGTGTCTCATGCAAACAACTTTGCTTAAGTCTCTTCTCTTCCAGGAAACTCCAAACTGCTATTTGGGATTCAGCTGGCTGCTCCTTTCCCTGCTCACTGAAGCTGTTTCATATGCTGCTCATCGAAGAGACAGAGCCTCCTGCTGCAGCCTGGGAGCAATTCCCGTACATGCTTTGACTCATCTCTAGGCTAGTGGAGTAAAAAGTATTATTGATAGCGAGGAATGGAGAGCTCAGAGCTGCAGTGAGAAAGTGCCTTATTTGTCTGCATATTCTGTAGCTTTAGGCACTGAGTAACCGAGCCAAGACTCTGTTCTTGACCACACAAATGCCACTGACCTTATCAGGCCATAGGCATGTGAAACTGCCTGGTAAGAAAAGAGAACAGAATCACCAATCTCGCAGGAACCCTCCGCCGTGGTTCCTGCACTGCCTGCATTGTACTGAATGTACTTTACATGCACAGGTAGTTGCTATTTGAACTGTGCTACAATTTCATGTATAAAGGGAGGAGAGGGTTAGTATTTCCCTTTTGTGTCATGCTGCTCTCCCTGAGCGCTCACCAAAGCAGGGTTTCAGAGAACTAAAGCAATACATTAAATTCACGACACGTGGACTGGATATTTGCTCTTCACTGGAAATAAAAAGCCTTGATACAAGCCAGCTTTGCCTGTCCTCCATCCATCTTAACACTGCACTTTAGCCCCAAGCCGTAAGATGCAGCCAAAATATCCAAAGTTCTCCAGATGACTGATATAATCCAACAACGTGGGGCAGAAATCCCCACGGGACGCTGTAATGTCCGAGCACAGGTTAGGAACACTTGGACACTTCCTCACAGCCACAACTCATTTCAGTAGAGCTTCCATAAGGCAGCACACTGTTCCATGAATCATTACCTCCAAAGATGCCCTCCTACCCCACATCCTTAATGAAGAGGAAAATAAAGGGTAACACTTGCATTTCCCATGTCAGATTTAATGAAAATCAAAAGCAGAAAGGGAGGAAAAAACCCCAACTTACTTGCACAGTAGTACGAATCCTTATTGAAAGGTTTCATACAGTGGTAACAGGTTGCTTGGGCTACAACAGAGGTTGCAGTGAAGAGATGTCCATTTAACAGCTTCTTATCTTTTTCTTTCTCCTTGGAATCTTTGTCCTTCTCTTTAGTCTTCTCTTTATCTTTCTCTTTTTCCTGCCAAGAGAAAAATGAACAAACACTGCGTTACTTTGCAGAGGTCTCTAGTTACAAATTCTTCAGTGTTTGCCTCTGGCACTATGACGATATCGATCAGTGCACACCACCTTAACAACAGCCATGTGTGTGCACAGCTCTGCTGAAACTTCAGCTTTCAGCCCACAAGGATATGGATTAACACACTATGGACTTGCAGACCCTCCTTCACGGGGATCTCGCCAACAGAGATGAATCTCTGCTCTGAAGGGAGCTACTTTCTTCTACTTTTGTGCTGTATTTGTTTAGTGTGATGACTTACATCTTCTGGGCTCTCGCAAATCTCTTCAGTACTTTCAATAAATTGTGTTAAACACAATCACCATGTGTAACGTGCATCAAACTTCCAATACAAGCAATCTTTAAGGCCAACCTGCGAGACTCATGCTTTAGCAATTGCATGTTTAATGGAGAACACAAGTTCTTCCTCGCTACCTGCACAGCATCACTGCCACAATGTTTTCACCTTCATTTTCTTTCTGACTACCAACTTTTTTATCAGCTTCCTGAAACCCCAAGTAACCTTGTGAAATGTTCTGGGGACATGGATCTTTCACAAACTCTTGATATATGGCACCACAGAATGGCTGTGGAACAGCAGCAACACTGTAAAAGATTATCTCATGCTCCAGAAGCCACATTCAAACTCTGGGCCACTCAGCTATGTGAAGCTGACAAGCACAGCCAGCTTCCCCCATTTTTAGCACAGTTTTTGCTTACTTTTTATTGTAAAAGGATAGAAAATGCTAAATACTGAAAATTTGGAGTATTTTTTTACCTGAAGCCTTTTGTGGATTTGAAATTCTCCCAAACAATTTTTAAAGGGCACACCATAGAAAAGCTCCAAATTAGAATTATACCAACAACTCCTTGTCTCTCTATGTACCACTCTACAAAATGGTTACCATACAATCTCTATTTTAACTGTTACTGCAGATTTCATGGCATCTGAAAGAGAAGCTTAACCAGAAACTGGTACAGGCTCCTGTGAGCTTATCTTTCCATTTCGTTATTTACATGCTACATGCCCTTTGCTAAATACTGTCACAGCTAAATATCAGAGCAGCCCATGTGAGCGACTGCCATGAAGCAGTTAAAAGTGGTATTGAGCTCTGCAGTCATCGGCAGGAAAACTTCTGATGACACACTCAAATAATAAGTAACTTAGACTAAGGTCTACCTTCTCTCAACACACCCCAGGCAAAACGCCAGTGTCGGAGTCTCTCCCTGCAAAGCCTCATAAACAGAAAGTCTATTTACTGGCCTCAAACGCTATTCTGTTCTGCAAGTAAGCAAAACCAGGAGCATTATCGTACAGAATAATCATGTCTGAAGCAGAAAACCTGCAGGAAGAGTCTGCTTTGTGGCACATCTCCGCCTCCTTTGAGCCATCATCTTAGATCACTATCCTGCGTAAAACTCCACAGCCCTATTGTCCAGCTGCTGACCTTCCACCTTTAACCATGTCCAGTCTGGAAGGTTTCAAGAGCTAAAACTCTGCAGTTTAGTCCTTAGTTGATGACCAAGTTGACCAAGTCTACTCCCAGGACTTGTGAAGCTCCAGGAAAAAAGATCACCTTATGCTCAAGGCAAGATCTTACGACATTCATGCTTAAAATCCCAAAAGGAGATTCACTGTCCTATACTTCAAACATACCTGATGCCTATTGCAAAGCCCAGTAATCTACAGTCCGAAATAACACCCTCTTTTCACAAAAATCACCGTAAAAACCATTTTAATTAAAGCTGAACCACCCCAGGAAAAACAGGAAATGTGTGCACCACTTTCAAGGAGGAAACCGAATCTCATACACAGGGTGCCAGCCGTAGCACCGAAACACAAGGTCTCAAAAGAGACTGTATTTATTCTTTGCTGTTCTTTTCCTGTGACAAGTTACTGGAACTTTTGCTAAAAGGTATTGTAAAAACAAACCCATTTTCCTGCACTACTGATGCTGCCACTGTGACTTGAAGCTCAGCTTCACGGCTGAACCTGCGGCCATGGGCACTAACAGACACGCTGGGGACTGCAGCTCGGTTGTACGAGAACAAGGCCTGCAGCAGTGGGTACTGCTCCAAAATAACCATGAAGTTCTTACCTCGCACTGCTTAAGTCCCACCAGCTTCACTGTTATTTGAGGTACTTCAGCAAATCTATTCCATTTAATCGACATCCTTCCCCTGGGGGCAGGAGAGCTGCTTCCCACCAGCATCAGCCCATTGCAGCACCCGATCTGCCAGCATGGCAGTTGGAAAGCAGTTGAGCAAAGGGGGAGGGCCCAATGATTGTTGCTAACTTCCTTGATGATGATTTTAGCTACTCTGGTGCTGCTTTCATCTTGCCCTACCTCAGCTTCCACTGCTAAAAAACACATTAAAAAAGTACTACAGGCAGAAAAAGATGGGATTAATATTATAGAAAGCACAAGCCAATAGGAGACCACCTATCTAAAAGGCAGAAGGTGGCAAATCAAACCCTCTGTGATGCTTAGGATACAGAAAAAGTGAATTTTAACATACCTCAATGCTGCTATCCAGTGCTTCACTAAGCAAAGTGCTGCAGAAGACTTCCCAGACAGAAAGACTTTGCGTGTTTGTGCTCCTCCTGCTCTACAGGTCACAAATATTCCCTGTCTCCCAGTGCTTTCAAACACATCTCTTACTATATACACTGAAGCACTGCTGGTGGTACAGAACTGCCTAATACCTGTGCAAGGCAACAGAAATTACTCATACTAGTTTTTTTGTCATCATTTCCCAGAAACTCTCTACCAAAGGAAGAAAATGAGTATTCTTCTTGTGTCTAATTGACAGAGAAAGTCTGTCACAAACTTAAAATTAGACTTCACAAACATCAATCTGTGCATGCTACTGATTTCAAGAGATTCCCTGACTAATCCCCAAATAACAAAGTACATTCCAGACACGGGTAAATTCACACCAACTCCTATCAGTATCCCTGCAGTTACAGACTCCCAACATCCCTTTATTTTTAGGGGGTTTTACACAACTTTCTACACCATTTTTAAAGAGCCATTGCCATCAGTAGCCTCAGATACACTTTATTTCATGGGTCATCTTAGAAACAATGCATTTCTGTGGGTTTGAAGTAAAACCTAGTCAGAAAGAAGCTGCAGCCTCCCTCCCTCCTGACAGCCCAGACAGCAGCAGCAATCAGCTCTTCCTGTCCAACTTCCTCTTTCAAGGTTTGTTATTTTTTCTTTTTAACTCTTGCAGGTTTCCATCAGCCAGAATGTTCTCAGAAATCAGTGCTCCTAAGAAGTTTTAGGCCTAACTATTTAAATGTGCAGCTGAAGCCTTCAAAATGTATGCAATGCAAACATGCCACTGCAAGCAGAGAAGAAACTGTGATTTAAATATTATGGCTTTTTAGTAAAATCATCAGAACTGATATGAGCTTTGTAGTGCACGTTACTGCTGGGATTTTGGAGCAATTCTTTATGAACCATTTCAGACACTATTATGAAATTGGTGAAACCAGAGTACACTTATTTAACAAAAGCAAGTATCTCAAAGCACTTCTGTTTTACCTCTCACCTGTCCCAGCCAGATCT
This sequence comes from Psilopsiagon aurifrons, assembly GCA_025447955.1. Classification (NCBI taxonomy): domain Eukaryota; kingdom Metazoa; phylum Chordata; class Aves; order Psittaciformes; family Psittacidae; genus Psilopsiagon; species Psilopsiagon aurifrons. Next base: position 34,819 of record JAOEHY010051307.1, read on the forward strand.
CTTTTATCTCTGCATATGTGTATATATATATACACACATATGTATCTACAGTTCTTGCTTTAGAGATCATACACCCGAAATGCAAGTACCAGTTAATGAATTTCCGGACTCCTTCAGAGGCTGTGCAATGTACTCCACAACTTCTCACTAGTGGTTTGCACAGAGGTTTCTATGTAAACAGATCTTTTATTTTTACAGTGTACTTTGCAGCAGGGAACATCATTGTCTTAAAGCTGCAGAGCAGCAGCTCTTGCTCGCATCCTGAAGGGCAGAGCCATGAAGAGGAACTGTGCATTAGAATGACTGATCTCACCAGAGCTGGTACCTCACTGCAAAGGTGATGCAATCTTCCAAAAATAAGTATCCAAATGTGTGTCGGAGCATCAGAGCACACAAACACAGCTACGTTAGAGGAACCTGAGGCTGAAACATCAAGTGCTTATGTTGGAAAAGGTGAAAATCAAGTTCTTTTGTGCAGATGAAACACTTCTCCTCCCATACGTGTATACTTCAGCCCCAGCCCTACTCCACTATAGGCACAATACTTACTATGCCACATTTTGTTTCCTGTTTGCTATTGAGACACTCATCAGAATATGTAATTATGCATCTCTCAGGGGCCTTCCAACAGTATTCACCAACACATTAGCTTCACATCACCTAGCTGTAAAATATACACAGCCTACTGTGAGGTAAGGTGATGCTAGCTTGTCAGACATGATGAAATGAGGTGAGATTCAAGTAAAAAATCCAGCCAAGCCAAACCCCCTCCAATATATATTAATTGCCAGGGGACAACCTAAGGCAACAGCAGCGTGTGTGCAGCAGTGTGAAGTATTCAGCATTAATGTAGTTATTTCTGTGACCAACGCTGTTTCCAGGAAATTCAGCTGTACTGAGCAGCGCTTGAGCTTCAGCAAATTAAATCCCAGGTTTTCAAGGATGGAAAAAACGGAAAAATATAAATATTGGCCATCATTAAAGATCACAGCTTGAGCAACTTCTCCAGCAGTGCAGGGGGATTTTGTGGCAAAAAGTAGGAATAAAATCGAAACACAACATGGCCTTCGGCCGCCAGTTCCTTCTTACAGCTCCTGCCCTTGTTTTATTAAACACCTCTCAGGTTCTGTAGAAATTAGACCCATCCATCACTGCAAAGCCACAACTCATCCCAGAGAATAACCTATTCTGTATAATAAATGAAGCTTCATTCTGTGGGGAAAAGAGGCAAAAACACTGCACAGGAAAACTCACCTCAGGTGCATTTCAATTTCGGGATGCTAAGACTTCCCATGTAGCTATTCCCTATTACCCCACAGTCCATCCTCCCCTTGCAAAAGGGAAAAAGTCAGGCAAAGAGATAAATACCACCCTATGGGAACATACTGAAACACAGACTTCCTCTCTGCTACCTATGGGCATGTCACGGCTACATAATCACAAAAAGCACTTACTTTGCTCTTCTTGCTGCTGGACATTTTATTCCTGAGGTAGCTGAAGGTGCGACTGACTTTGGTTGCACCTTTACCAGCAGGGACACTGCTGCTCTCTTCAGATATGCTAAAATCAAAGAAGAGAAAGTTGCTTTTATTATTTTTTTTACCCCAAAGCATTTGTTAAATAGATAGGTTTTTTTTTTTTTTAAAGGACAAATGCATTTATTATCCAACAAAGTGACGGGTTGTTTTATGCTTCTTTTTACCAAAGAAGGCAAAGTGAAGACAAAATGCCAGTCCAGCAGCTTGTCATGCATTTCAAGGAATCCTTTCATCTGTTTTTAAGCAATCTGCATTCTCAAACCATGCCACAGCACCCTCTGCTGCTCCTGTGGTCAAATAACCACTAACCAGCTCAGCATTGCCTCTTTACACAGCAAATACTGTACATAAAGATCGAGTCTTGGCATTTAATCTTCAGTACTTAGACATAAAGGGATAGACATGCAGTCATCCTTTAAAAAGAGAAATCCCCTTCTAGAGGATGACATGTAATAAGCTCTGAAGAGGCAGTGAGTGTCTTTACCAGAAACCACACTGCAAAGCCTCCCTTGAGGAATGAGAATACCAATACCAAGTAATAAACAGTTACTTGTATCAAATAAGGCATTTCTGAGAAGCCAGATATTTTCTACCAGTCTCTACATGCACAAGCTTATGACTACATCTTCCATAAAAGAATAAGAAGTTATGGAGGAAACTATCATTGCATTAAAGGACACAGTCTGTCAATAGGAAGTACAACGCAAACCAAAACCAAAAGCAGGACAACAGAAAGACAAATGAAATCAAGGAGGAGAAAACAGTAGCAAGCAGAAGCAAAGAGCCTCCCGGACACAAAATGAAGCCAACACTATCAGAGAGACACGGAGACCAGACACCCAGCTCCTTCACTGCCACAAATGTCCTTCCCCCAGGCAAATGCTTTTAAAGCTGGCACCATCAGAAAGATTATCTCCTCTCTAAAGCTTGCAAGGATGAAAAGTAACAGACAAAAACATAATCTTTTTTGGCCTTCATTATAGAAATATAAATGGAATTGACCAAAGGAAGGAACAACTACTTTTAGTGCAAAATATTATTCAGGGTAAACTGATACTGTGTGACAACACATACTATCTGGAATGTTACTAGCTACAAATAAACACAGAGCCTTGTTACAGGTAAGAGCTACAACAGACTTCCATATGCTGTGATCTACAATATTCTTAAGCCGTTAAACACACAGGACTGATTTTCACCAGCCTCATAACTTGTGATTTCAGCTGAAGTGCACTGGTGCCAAGAAGGCTTTTGGGTGTCTGAAGCAGAGCCCACTGCAGGAGTCCCATCAACAGAGACGTGGTACCCCCGGAATACTGTACCTCTGAACCGAGGAAGCTGTGGGGCCGCCGAATGCCTGCGTACCTGGAAAAGATCGAAGGGGCAGGGGGGGAGGACATGTTAGACTGCAATCTTAGCCCACTCAGTTTAAAAACAGGGTTTGTGTATTTGGACGATTCAAGAGGAAGAGGAAATGTTTTCCAGAAGCGAGTGTTTAGAATAGATTTCATGTGCTCAGGATAAAGCCCATTCCCTGTATCCTTAGGTGCTCTCAAATTAGGTGCTGAGGTGAAAGCATGCTTAATATTTTTACTGTTCTTCAGCTATTAAGCAAAGGATGGGAATCCGTTAAATGTGCTGGTAAATCAGGGTATCTGAATCAGAACTACTAATTCAATGACAATAGGTATAAATGATAATCATTCTGCCACAGTGCTTTAATTCATACACCACTAGAAAGAATCTACTGTACAGTGCATCCAGGTTTCATGTATAAAACTTTTCTACTTGATAAAATCATAGTATACTTTCCCATCAAAATGCTGAAGCACTTCATAAAGAGTAAGGGAAACAAGGGAAGCCTTATTCCATTTTCCATGAAACATTACCAGCCTAGGGCTTAGTCACGAAACACTGTACTTGAGGAAAGTCTGACTTTCGACATGAAGCTGAAGCCCTGCCAATGACACAAGTTCTCTTTATACGCAAGAAACCTGCTTGCACAATGCATTTGGAGCAGATTAGGTAGCTGACACCATTTACCAGAACCATCAAAGAATACTGAAAAATCAGGATGAACTGAAGCAAGGGCACCCTCCAGGTTAACTGGGCTTATCAGGACTCCAAAATGCCCTCACTGCAAGCACTATTTGCAGCCCTATCTGAAGTTCAAGAAGCAGAATGACTGATGATCTTATTAGGCTTTGTAAGCAAAGCAATACTTTGGCTTCAAATTCTGTTAACATATTAAAGCTAAGGGTGAGTGCAAAAGAGCCACATGACATCAGAGGCAGTGAGGGTCCTCTATCCAAAAGCAGTAAGTGCATTAAGAAAAACTGTGCATCCAATATTATGCCTTATGATTCTGAAATACACATTTTGCTAACTGCTGATTCAAGTGTCAACACAGCCTGAGAGAGAAATATCATTTCCTTGCAGTGAGGAACTAAAATACAAGCATGCCCCATTACCTAATCCCTGCTTGGGCATCTCTGTTAGTATCTCCCTTGAAAAGTCTTTCATCTACTTTATGACCTAGCCCAAATACAGCAAAGTTAGTAATACTGTAACATTCACCAAATGAAGTCTACTACTTGCTTTTCTGACTCTGCTGGGGGTTTTTATAGAACATCCACTACCTAAGTGCCTACTAAGATCACACAAGTACTACACAGACTTCCAAATCCCTGGTTAATGCTCCAGTGACTCTGGCTCACATTTCAGTTTTAGTTTGCTTTTAACATGCAAACTTCCTAAGTCTTTCATTTTTTTAATAGATTCATCAATTTGACTGGATTTAAGTATTTCACACACCCTTCTGTGTCTTTGCAGTTGGTGTAAGAAATATGAACACTGAATCAAGAGCTGCAATAACTCGATATTTGTGACTTTTTCAGTACCGTAACAACGTACATTGCATGTGGACTTCAATTATGTACCATTTATCTTTTACTGCAATAATATTTTATCTTTAAAATGGGGGATTCTTGATTCACGCAAAATAGATTCAGACAAAAATCAAGGTGAAAGCCTGTTTATGATTTCATGTTTCATGTTACAGTATAACATCATATGATCAACACTGCCGCAAATCATAAAACCTATGAAGATAAGCATAGGAAGCCACACATTTTCTCACCTTCAGGGTTTTTTACAGAAGAGGGGAAGGAGGGTTTATTTCTAATTCTTGTGCTTCCTATCATGACCAGGTTCAAACCTAAAATACTAAAACTGACAGCACAACCCACACGAATAGTTTTGTTCAAAGACCAGGACTGCTTTCTGTGTGCAATGAATATGGGCTTGCAGCCAAATATTCATGTCATTACCTGAACACCTTTTAAGTATCACACACCAAAATTATTTTATATGGCAGCTGGACTTAAAATAATTCATCAAGCAGATGAATTATGCAGAAAACAGCAACTGGATTAGGATGTTGCAGACCAAAAAAACCAGCCCACAACCCCTTAATACTGACAGCAACCAAACGTTTGTGGGTCAAGAAATTCAAAGGCTTCATAATAGTTTCCTAAATGCTCAGACTGGCTTGTTCGGTCACCTGAAATCTATATCTTAAATATATCATGATATCGAAGAAGCTCAACCAATGCTCTACTGAAAAACACACATGGAGAGGATGAGGAGCGGAAACTGAAATCCAAGTTCAGTCTCAATGCTAATAACACACATTCACCCTCTCATGAGAAATGAACCCGGAACACGTGAAAAAACAAACAAGCTGGTCTGGGATTACTACATGAAAAATGCCCATTGCCAAAGCAGTCTTGTGAATAGCTGTGGCTAAACCAACTTTTTTATAAAGCCACCACAGTACCCTCAAATATGAGGGAATAAAACATGCATAAAGAAAGCAGCATTTTTGTTTGAGACAATATCTGACATTATTTTAAATGCTCATTGTTAACAGCAGCACTGGTTGAGGGAAAGAAGATAAACACTGGCCAACAGAAACACCTCCAAAACTTCCATACCCTGACCTGACTGGCAGGAATTATTCAACTGGTTGGATGCTTAAACCAAACAAAAATAAACTCAACCCCCAAAAAAACACCCCCAAACAAGCAAAAACCCATGAAGAAAAGCAAACCCACCAAAAAGTTTAGCCAAGAGTACTTTTAACCGTGGGAGCAGGACACCAATGCACAGCTGCGGGTTTGCAATTCATTTTGTGAGGGCCATGAATTGAGAGCTTTGTTGAAGACAGAGGAGAAGGACAGAACAAAGGGGGAAAGGAAGGAAAAGCTTAAATATGGAAATGGGTAGCATCACACCTGGGAAGAGCATAGGACTTTCTTGTAGGAAGGGACAGTGAAGACTGGGAATTGAAAGGAGGAGAATTTAGATATCCACAGAGTAAAGGCACCTCTGTGGATGGAGAGCAGAATTTTTAAATTCAGGAAGCAACCAAAATCCGTTGGACTGGAAAGGAATTTCCCCCATCCCAGTATGGACAGGAGGGATGTGGGATGGTTTCTTTGCAAACCTTTGATATGAACCAACTAATGCAGCTACTCTGAATTTTATTTAGGTAGAGAATTACTTGTCCTGGTTTATTTCTAGTCTAGTAAAACATGCCTCAGAAATGGGAAACATTTTCTATTATCTCTGATAAGACTATTTAAAAAACCCAAGAGTCTAAAATACTTTAATTCGATCTTCTGCATTTGTTGGGCTTCTTTTAGCAATGGAGTTTACAGGAGGAAAAAAAACTCCACCACATAACACTTGCCTGTTTTCCAACAAAACTACTATAATATGAGGACACAGACAAGCGCACCTTGATGATACAAGGTGCTGGGCTGCAGTGTGGGCTTTTGCTCACGAGTGGAATTTGCAACTAAGATTTCCAGAATTTAAGATCAGGGCTTCTCTCCTTTTCTCCTACTTCCACTGAGCATTGTACTCATTCTCATCTATGGAGGGGCAAGGATCTACCTCTTTTGTTAACTCCATGCACTGCAACAATCTCAAGACAAGTATTTTGGTTTTAATAAAATGATAATGGCAAATGATGATATCTGCCACTTGGATACAGACCAAAACTAACCAGATGAGACGTGGTGCTGCTGATGTACAAGGCTTTGAATTATAATCCTTTTATTCTGCTATTAGTTAGTATTCAGATACAGGACTAAGATAATGCTGTTATTAGACATCATGCAGTGAAAAGGTTCATTCAAAGTTTGCAAGGTGAAACTTCAAGGCCTCAAGCAGGAAACCAGATTTCCCTTTGTTTCCACCCATAATGGCTGCAATGCACAGAAAACAATTACTTACTATCCACCTCCTCATCATCATCACTGGAAGAAGAGCCAATAGAAAAGAGAGTTTTAGACTTAGGAATGAGTGGAGAGATGCTGAAGGAGAAGGAAATTCGTCTCGATGGTCGAGTCCGGCCCTGGGCTGAGAAGTGGGTTAACAGCAGACATTAGAGCATGCTTGAAAATGCATTTAATAACATAAAGGAGGGGAAAGAGGCCAAAGCAAACTAAAACCAAAGCAAAGGAAATGTCTGCAAAGCAGCTGGCTTCAGAAAAGGCACAAAATACAAAGAACTGAGAATGTGCAAATTCCAGAGGATGCAGGTTTCATGGGATGCAGGTCTCACCGCATGCGTAACTCGAGGTTCAAGCTTTCCTTATTTTTGCTGGCCTCTTTTTACAGGACCTTTTAATGAAGACTTAAATTTGAACAGTAATTTTCCCAAACAGAATACCAACAATATAGTCATCTCTGGACAAAGAGCATCTGCTTCACTGAAATAACTGCCAGGAAATTGAACAACTCAAGGCTGTTGGGTACCCATCACTCACGTGGTACATCAGTGTGTCCTCGGGAAAGATGAATGGGATAGGGCTGGGGAAACTCTGCCCCAGCGACAGGTCACTCCTAAAGGTTCTACATTAAGCAACTACATCAAACATCTTCAGTGCACTTTTAAGTCATTCAGGCACTTTTAAGTCACTCCATGGCATGGATAAACCAATTTGTTTGCACAACAAGGTAAAGAGGCTAAAGACCTTATCAGTATTAAAATTCCAAGAGAACAAAAGTAGTAATTACTACTCTTTCTGAGCAAAACATGCCCTTTTGGTCACATATAAAGAGAATTTTTTGCATCGCTGGTATCATAACCCCAAACTGAATTCAGAATATAAAAATCCTATTCAAGGATATTCAATGCAATGCAAGCAATGCAAAGCAAACCCCCCTGAAATTTTCCTTCAGCCATAAGTCACAAATGCCAAGAGGCAATTTGACTAAAATTATACGCATACTTTTCCAATGTAAGCAGAACAACCCTAGAGGGACCCAATGAAAGGCATTTAGACTGAACAATTCCAAGCAAGACTCGTGCATTAGTTTTGTTTAGGCTGCCTTTCAAAGGAGTAGTTTCAGTGTTCCAGACCTGAAGAACATGACCAGGCAACACTGCTTTCTTTCTTCTGTAGTCTACTGTCTATTTAGACTAAAAGTCAAAATGAACAATAATACTTTACTGTAAATAGAACCACCTCCTCCAGCACAGTTCAACTCAACTTCCATTTCAGTGCTTTTATTTATAGCAGTTCCTGGCTTTATAACAATGCTCCACACTGGAAATTTGCTATTCCAAAGCTGAAAGCAGTCTTCCGAGCACTCCAGCCAACAGCTCTTGTGACCTCTCTCTATAAAATGCTGAAGGATTAACAGTTGTGAATGGCCACAGCAGCTCTTGGAACATCTGAGCCATCAGATGGAGCGCAGGCTAGAAACTTGGTCTTGGAAGTAGCTCCTGCCTCAGTTCACATGACAATAAACAGGGAGAACAAGAGAAAGCCTTCCATGTGTTTATTAACTTGGATTTAGTTTTTGAAGCTTTGTGCAGAACATGCTGCTTTCTTCCCATTCAGACACATTTGGGTTTGAACACCTACCACAAAACTATGCAAGTTCTCCTAGAATTCACCTCCATGAAATCAAGGATTTATTCTTGCACATCTCTCAAGTATTCTGATTTGGTAATAGCAATGTCAAACCTGTATGATACAAGGGAATTTATACAAGTCTTTCTTGTAAAAGTCACTCAGCTGCCTCACATGTATTATGGTCACATCTCAAGTAACATTACTCCTCTTTGAAAGTGAGGAAGCATCGAGTGATTTACGGATGTTTCCAAATTCAGGGAAGTGTCAGAGTTGAGAAGAGAGCCCATGACAGTGCAAAGAACCTCAGAGTTGGAAAGAGCAACCTTTTTGGTTGCTCACATCAACCACCTGAAATTCATTAATTTTCAGAAACAACATTCCTGTAAAACTGAAGCCCTTCTGAGGAGTCACAAATTAACAACTGAGAAAACAAAGCTCACAGAAGCACTAGTAACTTTTAACTTGAGTGTCCAAAACTCAAAGACATCTACCTCAAAGCAACAGACTAACCCCGGTATTTCTTTCACAGCCCCTCTGGAATCTTACTGCGTCTTTTCCTTCTCTCTCTTCATGACTGTTGTGGCTAGGCCATCTCTAGAACATGGGGTAATCAAACCTGTCTACCACCAGCCTGGGGCTCGTTGGCATTTTAACCTAGGTCAAAGAAGACAGAGAGAAGTGGAAAGATGGGAAGTTGTCCAATTCCAAGAGGGAGCTACAAATCCTCCCCTGTCATAAGCCCTGCCACAGGCCTGAAGGGAAGTCTCAAGGGAGAGGGAGATGAACCTCAGCCGAATAAGCCCTCTCAGGCACCAACAGCCCATTTGCTGGGAGATAGCCAAGTTATTCATAGTGTTTGGTTACCAATGGCAATAAATTGGTTGCTTAATAGATGTAATAATGAAGTTCTTCAGCTCAGTGAGGAGAGCCACTGCACAGAGCAGGAGCTGGCCCTTCCATGGGACAGATCTGCCCGTGCTTTGGTTACCGTTGCTGAGGAGGACATCCGTTAGGCCACATGCTTATTAAACACAGAAGAACGATGGCAAAGGATGTTAACATCTCCTACAAAGCATAATCGCTCTGAGCTTCCTCCTGAATGAATAAAACACCCTTCTTAACAGTGCTTTTCCCTTGTTCAGCTTTGCAAGGAAGAAGTATGTTAATAAAGAGGAAAAGCTCAGAGACCATCACTGATTGACAAGAGCAATCTAAAACGTCAATGCCGTTTCTGGCTGGCAATTAACATAATGAAAGCATGTGTAACATGGCCCTTCTAAGCACATCCAGCTGCAGTCTTCTGAATGACTTTTGCAGCTGCGAGAATCCATTCAGTGATGTTGCCAAATTCACTGCAACAAGTGAATTCTTGTTATTGCCTCAATTAAGCTAAACTGAAAAATTTCACCTTGTCACCACTTATCATTTTCTTCAGGAATGAGTTTCAATAAATTACAGCCAACTGCCCTCAAACATTTAACTCAAAATAAATAGCAACAAAATTCCCTATGGAGAACAAGGATTTGCAAGTTTCCATGTTATCAGTGCTCTGAAGACTCTAAACTGATCTTTTCACCCACAATTCCATGCAGCAGTAAAACACATAATATAGGAAAGAAAGAGCAGGTACTAGAAATCCTTCCTTGGGAAGGTAGCAAGATACACTTAATAATACAGATGAGAGAATGGATAAGGAAAAACTGCATTACTCACTGTCCAGCACTGGTTTACTAATTGACATTAGAGACATAGATTTGGTCAGTGAAGATGAAACAGCGGAAGAGCAGAAACTAAATCCTTGTGGCGGTGATGTTTGATGCATCTGCAGAACAGAAAACAACCACACTGAGCAAATATGTGAAGAACTGCAGCACCATTGAGCTTCAGATGAGTGCTCACATTTACTGAAATTCTCACTTTCGAGCAGGGGAAAAAGTCAGTGATCCCAGTTAACAGGTGAAATGCAAAGGACCATGAAAAATATGAACAGTGTCACACAGGTAACAGGCAATATTTTAAGCGTAAGATAACTGTTTATGCAAGAAATGGTGAGCCTCTGGCTGCTTGGCCTTCTTGCAAGGTATTACAAGATGGATATTGTCAACTGTCCGACAGCCACTAGAATTACTGCTGTGATTCCAGTTCCTCAGTATAACTAGACTGTGGTAACAAATCTGATGCTTTGTTGTGTGTTCTCCAAAAATGATATTCCTCAAAGCAAGAGAAGACATAAGAGTCATGGCATGACAGCTCTACAGGGCAGATCTTGTACGACCTGTTCACTGCCCTGATGTATAGCAATGACTCTGTAAACAGACTGTTTGGCTAATGATTAATATGCAATTAAAATTTTGCTTAACTGTTGCTTATTATAATTGGGCCTTTTGATTTCGGTTATGACTCTGAAAGGAAAAATAAAGAAATCTTTCTTTTCCTCCCACAATATGAAAATAAACCTGAAAACTTCAGCAAACAAATTACTACTTGGTACTTCGCGTGTACTTCAGGACTGCAAAAGGGAGCATAAGCATTAACTGCTGTAGCCTTACATCATCTCCAATTGATGGCATTCCTATATCTATACTAAAATGTTCATAACTTTTGCAAGATTATTAATGCAATCAGCGGAAGAAAACCCAAAGACTTTGCCCACCAACCATGTTGCCCCGGAGAACCAAGCAGCAAATTTAACACAGTGGAAATTCTTCCACATTAGAGATGGAAGACTTTAATATTATATACATATAGATAGATATATAGGGTAGAAAACTTCACTTGGGAAAACTTGAGGTAGTTTTATCTTGACATCTAGCAATAGTTGGACAGCCTCACCTGGTGATCATACTCTCTCATTTCTCCTTGCTCGAGTTCTTCAGTGAGCAAGACCAGGGATCCACACTGGTTGCTGGCAAGTGGACTCCGTCTAAGGTCTTTGGAGCCCAGAGAAGCTGCCTCCAAGTTTGTAGAGGTCTTCTTGTTCTCACCAGAGTCTCCAGCAAGGCCTTCTAGGCTGTAACTGAAGAGAAAGCATGGTGATTAGATGCTGACAAACTCTTAGGGACCAGCGTCTTTCAGCACACAGCACCTTCAAGTATAGAACACAAGGCAGTCACTAACTGAACTGGGCAGGTAAATGCTGATTTTACTCCTCAGCATGTTACTTTTTTAATGACCAAGTGCAGACAGCAGTGGAGGGGCTCCTGCTTTTCAGAACAAATAGCAACATCTTTCTGCCTCTAATAAGACACAATAGTTGCTTGAACAACTGTTCATACTCCTGGCCAATAGCTCTTCCTACTGTTTTCTTTCTCCTTCTGGAGTGGAGCACAGGAAAATCTAGAAACATCTTAAGATCTTTGTAGTTCCACATATTCTCTTTACTAGCTTTTACTAGTCTCTCCCTTGGAATAAAGTCAGTCAAATTAAACTACCTTGTATTAGCATGGTGCTGCCTGACCTGGACCAACACCCAACATTCACCTCTGCAGACACATCCTCCAAATCGGCTTAGCACTTGCCACTGCACAAAGCTTTGGCACTGATAATGTCCTTCTTTCTGCCAAAGCTGGTTTCTTTCTGCTGACAGACAAGCAACCTCTACAGAAAGAGGTTAGTATACTCTCTTCTCACCTCCACAAAACACCCCCTCTTTCACATGTGACTATTTCAATTTTATATATCCTCTAGACATTATCATTGTTTCTATCTCTCCTGCTCCTTATCCCCAAGCACTAATAAGCCCATTGCAATGTCAGTTGGGGTTAAAGAGCAAGTGTTACAGATACACCTCCTGGTACCCTAGTACAGCTCCATGGCTAATGTTTGATTTGATGCCCTCAAAGTCCTGCTTCTTTGAAGCAGGACCTACCCTGGATATGTATTTCAACCTGAAGCTAACCATGACGTCCCAGTGGCCAACAAGCTGACATTTAAACAAATGAAAGGGAAAAAAACACTATAAACTGTACAGAGCATTTAAACAACCAAAACAGCTTTAAATTCAGGTAGACTTGCATAGTAGTGATTAATGTTCTGGATTCTTTTAGAAGCATTAAGTGGTTGATCATCAATGTAAAAACTGCAATAAACCTTGAATAAGAAGATTTAGTAATTTTTTCATGGTAATTAGAGAGAAAGAAGACTAGTTGAGGCATTTTCATTTGCTAAAGCAGATTAAATTGTAAAGAAGATTTTGACTCAACAATGTATATCAACAGCAGGCATTATAAAGTTTATTCTAAAACACTTGCAGAAAGAAGTCAGTCCCGTTTCTACTTTTTATGGCAGAAAAATGTTATTTTCCTTGCAACCCAAGATGCTAACAGTGATGCTACACAGCACAGAAAAAACATCATGTCTTTTGCTGCGACACAAACAGCTCAAAACTGCAAATATTAGCCATTAAAAGTTGTCAGTGGGTGACACTGAGCTGTAACTTGTATATACAGAGCAAGCATAATTAAATATGTAACAGGGACAGATTAATTTCTTCAGAAAAAGACTTTAATAATAGCTTTAACCACAACCAGCAAGAACTGCCGGAGGAAAGCTATAAAGCCATGAAATCTGGGACACTGGCTTCCAGGCAGTATCAGGTAAAGATCTGACCTGCAAGCACCAATCTCAGCCTCAGGGACTTTCTACAGAAGGTTCAAGCTTTGAGTGCCTGAGAAATTGCCATCTGTGGCTATTATATTGGGTTTTCACAGCAAGTTTTACATGATGAGTCTCTCTGAAGAAAAAACTGCATCTTTCAGTTTACAAAGAGCAAGTCTGTATGAACTTAAATCCTTTATGAGATCCATCCAGAACAAAGCAGCACTGAATCACATCAACTCTTGTTTTGATTCTTTGGCTGTCACCATTATCATTATGGTCACTGCTGTGGAAAAAACACACCTTAAAATCATCATGGAATACAGCAGCTCAAACCAACAATGCAGCTTCTTCAATGCTCGAGGCCCACAAAAAGCAGCCACCACCTTCACCTGCACCCCAGTTCAGAAGACCCATTCCCAGGTCTAAGTGCTGGAAAAGCAGATGAAGCAAACAAACACGTGCACGCTTCAGCCAGAGCAGCAGTGGAAAAGGCGACGCATGAAAAGCTGACGACAGGGTGTTTGCAGAGCTCCTTTGCTGCTGCTGCACATTGATTTATACTGTACCTTCTACAGGTAAAGTCAGGACCCATGGCAATGAACTGTACGCCAGAGGGACACCAGCTCAAACTAGGAACATCAAAAGAGGCAAAGAAAGGAAAAGGGCTGTGATTATTGGATTGGTATGGAATAGGGGAATGTTAAAAGACTCTCACTGTTGCATATCTTAAAAAATCCCAAACTCATAAATAATGCAGAAACTATGACATATTTCTGGCTGCCAGAAAACACCAGTGTGCCCCAAGTGACAAAGGTTACCACCAAAGGGGTAGCAGGCCAGCCCATGCTTCCCCCAAACTGATCCCCTGAGCAAGCATACAATCCACCAGAAAAACTGCTCCTTATGGGGAGAGAAGTTTTTGGGGAAAACAAGGCTGAAACACACCCAACCCAACTGTGCATAAGTAATCACACACATCCATTGCGTTAGTAATGATTAGTATTCTTCTGGGACCTGACATCCCCAAATCAGAGGAAGAATGCCTTAGATATATTTAATCAAGTCCCCTCCATACAAGTATCAATAACTTGAGGCTACACTAGGGAAAAATAAGGAGAGAGCTACATTCTTCAGTGCTGCACAGCAAATAAGTGAAAGAAGTAAAAAAGCAGGCTTGTCTTTTTGTTAGCTTGGGATTAAATCAAGTCCTCAAATAGAACTTCGACTAGAAAACCTTTCAGCTCCCATATCCCAAAAGAATCCCAAGCTGCATCTCAAAAGATACCAGAAATGCAAATATAGAATGCGAATATTTTGGTGGCTGATTTAAATACTGCTTCTGTTATTTTTTTCCCTTTGCCAGCTTGTGGCCCAATTGCAGGTTTTACAAACATGGAGAAATTAATCTTCTTGTCAGCTACCACATATAAAGGATCCCTAAATCCTGGAAAAGCTGTCCAGGAAACATACATTGTCTGAAGGGAATTTTGCATCAGCACATATCTACCAGAGCAGCACAGCACAAGTCCTGCTCCCAGCCCCTGGCCTGCAAGCCACATGGCCAGGATTCTATGGAAAGGGCAGAACAAGCATCAAGCATCCCTGGGCCAGGAGTTGTGAGTGCCCAAAGCCTCAGAGGGCACAGAGGAAGGTTTAAAGCCACTGACTGCATTATCTCATACGAAGTCCTCATACAGTTTCCACACAAAGTCCAACACTGGAAACATTCAGGAAGGGTTTGACTGTTTTCAACAGTGGGGCTCAGATAATTGCTACCTGCTTTGTTAAGGATGTTAACTGGGTGAGGATGCACCTGAAGTACCTGTGCTTTGCACCCCAAAGCTCCAGGTGTGCTCCACCAGTAGCTCTCAGCACAGTACTACAAGCCTTCTTGATGAAGACAAACCTTCCCATGACATGTCAATATTAACAAGTACTTCACCATCATCATCCAACTAAACCATCAATCGGGGCATGCAAAACCCCTTTACAGGAGATCATTTGGGGAGGAGGGGGTGGCTATTATATATGTCAGCCTTGTGGGAGAGCATAAACTGTTGGAATTACTTTCAGGCTGTAGCTCTGCAACTGCGTTAAAGAGGATTATACTAGAACAGTTGGGAGGCCAGAAAAGTAAAGAGAATGCTTATGAAAGGATTAGCACACATTTCAGATATGATGAGGTATTTTAGATTGACTGCATAAGAGTGTAAGCTCAGTGCTTCAAGATACCATGACTCTGAGTACTAACACAGCTCCTACAGAGGAGCCTGAAAAGACAAGGGGTTAAAAAGATGTTCATTTGCATGAGGTGAGAAGGAGAGCACTTCCTCCAGAGCACGGAGAGATGCAAATAAAGTGGCTTCATAGAAGTAAAAAAAGATGCTATTTCTTGTGCTTTTTTTAAACACGCTTTTTTAAGAGCCCTTTCCTGAACTGTACAGCACTGCTCATACGGCTTCATTTATGCTGATGCATGGTAAGACCCAGTGATTTCTTTGGTAATAACATAATGGTAACAACTTCTCCATATGTGAAAATATGGTAGTTTGTTTATACACTCACATAACCCCATCCATCTCCCCCATCTCTCCAAGAGCAGAGGTAGAGGACAGGGGAGATAAGAGGTTGAATCGCTACAGCAAAGAGGTTAAACTTCTCTTTTTTTAGCCTAAAAATGTGTCAGTGTGGATGGCCCATGTGTCTGCTACATCAAAATTAAATGTCCTATTGTATACGTTAATAGCCACCACAAAGGTCATGTGAGTGAAACTGCGCATCTGTGCGATGGATGAGAAACTAAAAGTGTGCTACACCAAAGAAAAACACAAACGGAAGTAAATGTGAAAGATGGTTATAAAAAAACCCCCAAACTCCCCAAAACCAGCAGAAGAGCAAAATTAAAGCCATTTAATTCAAGCAGCTTCAGATCTTAAGAGTATTCTCCAACTCTGAGATCGTGCCTGATGCATCCCCTCTCAAGGTAACCCTCCTGCAAGCCTTGGCAGGAGTCTCTGATGTGCTTTAAATCCAAATTACACATAGGTAATGCTTGTAAGTAAACGATTATTTTAACACAACTCCAAATCTTACACACGGCAAAGGCCAACAAAATGATGTCTAAGATTTCTCCACATTATTAACATAATGTATGCTGGGAAAATGGCTTGAGCATTTGCTCTGTGGGTCAGAAATGCTGCCCTGGGTCAGGCCGGAGAGGGAAAGCAGCCAAGCGGGATGCATAGCTCTAATGCCAACGCTTCCAGAGGTACTACTACAGGTTTACTAACCAGGCAATATGGAGTTAGTAGACATTCGTACACAAAAAAGTTAGTGACGGTAATTGGCTTTGTACCTTCTCCTATGAATGGGAGGCTTCCTTATACCATCCCCCAGAATTCGCATTGAACTGAAAATGAATCATGGAGAGTGGTCAGCAGCTTGAATGGAAAAAATCGAGCACATTGGCAGCTGAAGGAATAATATCCCCAAAACATGAACAGCAGAGGGAATGGATGCACAGGAAAAACAAAATCAAATACTAAAGGGAATAACGAGTTTTTCTTTTCTTCCTCTCCCTTTTACAAATAAATCTAGGGTTTGGTTGGGGGGGGTTTGTATAGAAAGGAGGTTTCACAGGCATCGACCCCATCGCAACTTAACTGCTGCCAAAGCCAGGCCGGTTTAAAGCTGAAATAAGGATAAGTATTTGACAGAAGCTGTTCACAACCATGCTTAACATCAGCCCCAGTTCTGAAAAGCTTGATCCATCAGTGAAAAATGCCAGCATCTCTTTCCTCAGAACCAACCATAAAAATACTGCATCACTGTTGAAAGACAGGCATTGCAAAGACGCTGTGAATGTCAGGAATTAACTGAAGGATGAACATCCTTTTGTGGCAGCCCTGTTAGTTTTCTTTGTATCTTCAATAGCAAAATGTAGACATGAGGATTACCCGTGAAGTGCATTTGAAGAGAAGGGGGAAGAGGAGGAGAACTGAGTGTTTTCCCATTTCAAGATGGTAACATTTTTTCTGATCTTTTCTGTGAACATTTATGGTCATCCCTCTTAAAACATAAAACACGCAATAATGGAAAAGACCAAATCCTGCAAAAGACTGATTTTCCATAGGTTCTTTTAGTCCTGTATCAGCAACTCCATTTAAACTTGACTTAGATACCTTTGCCATAGGGGAAAGACTATTACTCGTGTGGATGGGGGCTGCACCAAGTCTTTGCTGGTGCAGGAGACACCTCTTAGAGCTGCCACCCCATTCCTCTTCCTGGCTGCGCAGCTCAGTTCTAATACTTGAGTTGGATTTGGTGGCAATTACACTTTATTTAGTTAATTTTCTACTTATTCAGTGAGTGCAACCTGCTTATGGTGCAAAGAATTTGCCAAGGGTGCCCAGAGGATGAGAGGGAGAAAGGACAAAAGGTGAGAGGTGGTGGGAGCAGCACAGTCCTGTCCATCAGCAGGACAAACCTTTGCTAAGCCTTGAGCTCCATGTTACTTCATTTCAAAGGTTTATTAAAGTCAAGTTACAATAACAGGATTTCCCATTGAAATGGAAAACTATCTACTGCAAGTGAAATAAGCAAACACCTCGAATCTGATTTGTATGAAAATCACTTGTTTGGGCTTCAGTTCCTCAGTATTTGTTGTTGCTCGCTAAGCAACCAGAATCAGTATCACAACAGCCACGTATGAAAAGAACAAACCCACCCCCCCAACCAATCCAAATTCTTTTGTAACAGAAACAAAACCAAACAGGAACCAAATCAGCACCAGAGACCCACCCAGCTTTTCTTTTTGAATTAACCTGTGACAGCCATCCTTATGTATCAGCAGCTGCATCTAAGAGCATACGAGAACAATTACTCTTCCTTTAACTCCACTTTTCTTACATTTACAATGAATGTATTTTCCCATATCGGGAACAGCCTCCAAAGTCTGACACGGGAGAATTTAACCCCAGCTGTTAACTGTTAGCAGTAATTGTCAGCTATGCAGTTACCCTCAGAAATCCGGACAAAACAGGCCCCATACTTGAATCTCTCCACTAAATGAGTTTATGAGCTTATGGGCTCATCCTATCACAAACATGCATGTATACCTTCTGTTTACTCTTTCTTAGCTTTAAAAAGAGAGGTATTACTTTATGAGTTTAAATATTACCTGTGGACTAGGAATGAAGCCAAAAAAAGGTGGCACTGGTAAACAACAACAATAGTAATAGCGATAATAAATCTTTCACCTTATGTTACTTAGAGGGTCCTCAATGTTTCTCACTCATTGGCTTTGAAATCTGAAGGGTCTATGATATTCCTTTAGTGATACCCACAGCTCCTAGCATGTGAAGGATGCACATGCCTGATGGAAGGCTACTGCCTCTCGCAGGATTTTCCAAATGGATCAGTAACATCTTATTAGGATCCTACTGTGAACGGCTAGTTTCAACTCAATGACATCACCAAATGCAACAGCTCCATTTATCTTAGAAACAGAGCCATGTCTAGAACAACAGCAGCAGGCAGCCTGGAGAGCGGCACTGCGCTGCACACCTTGGCTTGCAGCCCCTGTAAGCTGCAGGTCTACACCAGAGGGACAGGATATGGCACCCTGACCCTGCCGAAACAACTGCCCATTCCTATTCTAAAAGCACTGCAAGGCAGTAAAAACACTGGCCAAACCTCCCCTGGTTTCAAAACACGCAGGGTTTAACCTCAAGCATACATCAGCCCAGATGCGGAATGGTGCAAAGTATGGCAGGAAATCTTACACCAACTACTCTATTGGTAGGTATCTTCCTTCACTTCCTCTTCTTCCCTGCTGAAATGGCACCTTTTCTCCCCACAGTCACTTTTCTCCACACAGTCAGCATCATCTACACACTCAAGGGGCTGTTACACCTTTCCTTCATATCTTCTGAAAGAATAAATTGAAGAACTTCCCTTCTGAATCTTCCTGAGCACCACTGGGGACATCAGTGATGCGTTAGGTGACACTTACTGTTCAAGAGACTCTAAGGTGGACCAGTTCCGTGAAACAGGGACCACCCATCTCACCACTATGAGAAGCCTCTGCAACCTCATTTATACAACACTGGTGCCTGTGCTATCTCTTAATACAATCAGAGCAACCATGGTTGTGTTTATTTTGTGATCAATGAGATTTAACACTCCAGTAATTCCTTTAACAAGGCCTTTCCTAAAGAAAGGGGTAGTGACAGTTCAAATGGAAGATTTCTCCCAAGGTAATTCCATTTTATCTGGAAAGCTCAAGCATACTGTAGGCATCAAGTACTTTAATCCTGAAAGTTAATTTAAAAAAAACAAGCAAACACAGGTTAGGAGACTGCCTTCAACCCTTTGAGTGACAAAGAAATAATCAGAAGTGACATCCTCAGTTCTCTGTTTTATCATGCTGAGTCTAAAGCTTTGATAAATACCCTACCAGTGGGTGCAAAGTAAATCAAAGCAGCCCTTCACTCACCTCCTCTGATTTATTTCTGCTTCATTGGTGGCGTTCTTCCCTGGCCCCCAGCTGTGTCGACGGAAAGGTGACAGTGGCCGCATGGAGTTTCTTAGGACAGAGGAATGAGTGGGCACATCTGTGATACTGTCCAGCTCCTCTTCCTTCTCTCCTCCCTCTGTGACCACCATGTTAGTGCAGCTGCCATCCAGGCTGTGCCTGTCCTTGGGCTGGACAAAGTTCCCCAGTGGTGGGAAAGGAAGGGATGTGTCGCTGCCCAGGGATGAGTTCCTCTCCAGGGACATGGTGTCATCCGCAGAGGAACTGGAACTGGTGACATCACATGCAGAGTGCTCCTCTTCAGGCTGCTGCGGAAGAGAAAGCGTAAAGTAGAATCACAGACTGGTTTATGTTGGAAGAGGCCTTTAAACACCATCTAGTCTAATCCTCTTGCCACGGGCCTAGACATCACTCATTAGATCAGGTTGCTGAAAGTCCTTTGCAACCCAACCTTGAATATTTCCAATAAAGTGAATGCATTTAACATATTGATGACACCAAGCTAGGTGGTTTGGTCGATATGTTGGAGGGAAGGAATGCCATCCAGAAGGACCTTGACACGCTTGTGAGGTGGGCTGATGCAAACCTGATGAAGTTTAATCATGACAAGTGCAAGGCCCTAAAACCTGGGTCAGAGCAAACCCAGGCACAGCTTCAGGTTGGGCAGAGAGGAGATTCAGAGCAGCCCTGAGGAGAAGGACTTGGGGGTGTCGGTCCATGAGAAAATGAACATGAGCTGCAGTGTGCGCTCGCAGCCCAGAAAGCCAAACTCATCCTGGGCTGCATCAAAAGGAGCGTGCCCAGCAGGTCGAGGGAGGTGATCCTGCCCCTCTACTCTGCTCTCGTGAG
>JAOEHY010051310.1:0-11923 GCA_025447955.1 Psilopsiagon aurifrons
TGAGCATTTTGGTTAGGTTTGTTCTTCCTTTTTTGTGAAGCTCACAGGTTAGAATGAAGGCTGATCAATGACTTTGTTTTCCTCAGGGAGGGGAGCATCTGGAGATCAACAGGATGTTGCCTGTTGTATTCCTTCTAAGAAGCTTTTGGGGCCACTAGGGGGAGATAGAAAGATTTTTAAAATATTTAAAGTCAGGAACTTGAATTTAATTTTATTCTTCACCACCATTATTATTAAATCTGGTTGCCAAATCTTAGTATTTTGATTGTTTTTTACCACCAGTTCTATCTCTGGGGTGCTAGAGATGGAAAAGCATACCATTAGGAGGAATAAAGTAGCTATTAGGGTTATTCACCATATTGTGCTAGTCGTACTAAGCTGCCCTTATGCAGTGTTTTTTAGGTGATGTCAGGAAAAAGCAGCTAGCGGCAGTTCCAACTTGCATAGAAATACAATAATGTGGCTTTTATGTGTAGGGAATGGTGGTGAGTCCATATGACTTGTGCTTCACTTGCTGCTCTAGTGAGCTCTTTTTTACGATGTTTTTTGTAGAATACTTAAAATTTGTAAGGACCTTGTTAAGCCAGGCATAATTGTCAAAAGGAGTGTGAGAGTCATGATTTGCTGAGTTACTTTCACCATGGCTCTTGCAGTGTCACTGTGCAGTGCCAGTACAAGGACGCCGTTTGTTCCAGGTCTCTGCCTGGAGCAGTCCTATTTCCAAATGTATGTCAGACACTGAGTTTAACTGAAAATTAGAGTAGCTTTTGTCACCTGTCTTTAAAAGTCTTCTCATTTAGTTTCATTTAGAAATTGGAAAACTTAGTGGAGAATTCTAGCTATTTTTAAAGCAGGTTGGCTGATGATTTTGAGGAACATGAAACAGCTCTCCAGTAACATTCTGTAAAGAAACTGTCATCACACTAGATGATTATGTCTGTAAATTTTTAAACTAATTTTAACTTCCTGTTACTTTCTCAGCCCATAAAATTTGTCCTCTCTTCCAAAAAACTTAAATCCTTGAAGCGCTCCCTTTTCCCCCTTCAAGTCTCACTGTACATTGTGTTTTCCTTTCATGGGACAGCTAAATTTAAGGCAGAGCTTATTACTACAGTCTTAACAGGGAACAATTATAATGCTGTTTGTGGCAGAGGAGGGTTCCTGAGAGAACCTGTCATGAGGTGACATTTGGTGGCAGCTTCATGAGCTCTGTCTCCTTGCATGAACATCTTGCCTCCTTCCTCTGCCAGCATACTGCTTGCTTGCATCCCTTTCTTCTGCTGGTGCCATCTTCCCTGTTGCTCTTGATTTGATAGGTTGTCTTCATACACCTCCACCACACTCCGTAGTCTTTGCCAGCCAAACACCCTGGAAATCTGTATTTCCTACTGACTGCACTAAGCAAAAAAATTTCTTAGTTGTGCTTCTGGCCTTCCTGCTCCTGTCTGTGCTGTAGTAGTGCTTGGACTGTGTTACCTGAAGCAAGGACTTCTCGTACCATGTGTCTTGTGCAGCACCAGGAAGAATGGTTTGGATCTTAGCAAATAGTAACAATAAATGTGGACTTAGAATCTAGGAGAGAGGAAAGGATAGTTGTTCTTAGGGCTTTAATCGAGTCTCCATTAAAGACACAACTTAAGAGAATGTGTAGTTTATTTTTCAATTGAGAATTAGGAAAATATAATAAACTCCCCATGAGATAACTACTACTACATTTTGCGTCTGTTGTTGTGTCACAGATTTTAATGGTTGTGAATTAGTATTTGTCAAGGAACATTGGATTTTAGTGTACTATTTGACTCAGCCATCTGTGTGGGCAGTAATTCAATATGTCTTTCACAGCAACTCTCCTGTATTCCTTGTTTTTCACCCTAGCACTATCCCCATTTTGGAAATAAAAAACTTAAACTGCTATTGCAGATTACACTGAAGTCTAAGTAGTAGGAACAAAGAGATCTGGTAGAGACATATTTTGTATTCAAAGCTTTCAGTACTGTGGCCAGAGAAAAGCTAGCAGGCTGACAAATGTGCACCAGTCTGATTAATTTACCACTTCTGTCTGGTTACGTGATACTTGAACAAAATGAAACAAGGAGATGAACAAAAAAACCAACTGTAAATAGAAATTTTTGGTCATCTGAAAGATATGGTTCGACTTGCTGACAGTAGTAACAAAATGTGAATTTTTTGGCAAGTCTAAGTCTGCTTTTAGGGCCATTCAGAGTGGTTGGGTGTAATCCTTCAGCTTCTGACTCCAGGTGGGCAAGTCATTTTGGCCTGGGCTTAAATGTGCTAATATTTGGCAAAGTACTTCTATGTATACATAAATTCTATTAAGTAAGGCTAAAATCTATGTGTAAAGTTAAGGATATTAGAATGCTTCAGTAGTTAATTCTGGACAGAGAACAGGACCTCCAAGCCCCACTGTAGGCTGCATATGCCTTTTTGGTGATGCTCTGTTTTCTACAGAGGAGTGCAGCCTTCAGTGATGTAAATACTCTTTGTTCATGTGTGAACAATTCTAGGTGTTCAGCTTCAGCGCAACTCTTTAAGCCTGCTTTGTGTGAAAGCATCGTGGTAGCAGACTGCATTCTCCAATAAAAAATGGATCTCCCTCTTTTCACCATGGTGACATACACAATGCATACATTGTCTTCCACTGTAGGTAAATTGGGTTCAGTTGGATTTCTTTGTCTCATTGTTTTCAGTGAATGAGCCATGGTAGTGTTTATGGTGTGACTATTTTGTAGTTTTTAGTAAAGAGGAGCATTGTTTGCAAGCCCATAACTTCTTACAAAGAAGGTGTTTCTGATTTAGAGTTTCCTTTCTAAGAGACTTTATACCATTCTCTTAGCTGTTCTTGGTTATTGGCTATCCTAATAGGGCAAATCTGTTTTGCACACAAAATGGCAGGAGAAAAAAATGAAAACCCAAACAAAAAGAAACCAAAATGCTTAGTGATTATTCATCACACAAACAATGCACTTTCTGTCAATTGGTTTTCAGTCTTAAACCTGTGAATCTTTTGTTTCCTTTATGCATTTCCCTTTATGTTTGAATGGTATGCCAAACCTGTCAGTAAGTGCTGCCTAAGAGTGCTATGGTACTTAACTATGGAACAGCTGTAAATGTTTAACAGAGCACTCATTCAAAGAATTCTTTTATCCAGGATGAATTCTACTGCATTCCTCCCTGATTCTACATAAAGCAGTTCCATTAGAAATCAAGTAAAATATTTGTTTCGTGAAAGCCTAAAACTATGACTTTTAGATGGATTTGGCACAAATATATATGCAACAATATTCTACATTCAGATATCTACTTGAATTCAGATTTCTATTTGAGCTTAATGTGTTACCTTTGAAGACTCAGTTATATCTTCGATTTGGTTACCTCTCTTTAAAATATTTTTGACTATTATGTTTAATCAAACTGCTCTGAGGATATTTTCCCTTGTTAGGGTGCTAAAATAAGTCTGATATTGGTCTCAAACCCCTCAAAATATCTATTATAAAATAGCTGTGTACTAAAACTAGTGGTGAAATATTATTAACTTTTATTCTGGGGCAATGCTTTTACAAACTGCAGTCTGTATTTGTCCAAAGTGCAACTTTTAAAGTGAAATACTCATTTCTGTGTATCATTTTCCCCTAATCAAGTGTTATGTGAAAGAGACAGATGAGATAAAGCATCCAAGGCCAAAAAATGTTGATAATGATAATGTACAAATATCAAGTGTATGCATCTCCTTCACAATACTAGTATTTATGTAATTGTTCAATTGTGCAATTGGTACTTGTGAATATTAATAGCTGTTGAATCATATTATTTCTTAATTCTGTGACAAAATTAGCTGGGCTATGGTGATGTAGCTGTTTTTCTATCAGTCCTTCAGCGTGGCTTAATTAATTAGTATTAGATAATACACTTTTTTTTTCATTCTGAAAGATGTTGATACTACCATAGATTTTAATTAGGTCTCAGTTCATAAAAGTATATACATACATGCATGCATGTCACAGCTTGCATTATACACGTATGAACGAAATCATGTTTCAGGGGTGTTTTACTATTTATCACAAACACTGGTTTAAAAAAATGTCAAAATAAACAGTAGCTCTGTCATGCCTGGTGTTAGAGAAACTTTATTTCCTAGAGATTAGGGACTTGAAGTTGATTGAATTTAATGTTAATTGAAACAACAACAAAAAAAAAGATAAAGCACCAATTGTAAATTGTTTTGGTTTTTTTTTTCCCCTGTGAATGAGGTACTTAGAAGCTTTTCATCTCATTGGAATATGTCTTGTCTAATGAGGTGCATGCTCACAATGTAGGTTTGCACAGTGGAAAAATTAAGAGGCTCCCACTTTTCCAGCTGCATGCATCATCACAAAACATGTCTGAGCTTAATTATCCTTGAAGCCTATTAGCCATTTGTGAAAGTGGTTTGAAAATGGCTAATGCCTTCAAATGTTGAAGAAAGCAGGAGAAAAGGTGAGAAAAAGGGCAAGCCCAACTTGCATGTACATGTCCGTGCACATGTGCATGTGTGCAGAAGTGCTGATGTGATTAGATTAATCTAATTTTCTTAAAATGTCAAGGTGTAAAAGGGGAGACAAAGAATGGAAAGGGGAAACCAGCAGAGGTCTGGAAATGAGTGGAAAGGGCATGTGGTAAGGTATGTGTGCTATGGAGCTACAGAGGTGTTTTCATGTGGGTATTGCAAAGGGGGAGGATTACAAGGAGGTTTTGAAAGAAGAACAAATAAATTACAAGAGAAATTTTGTAAAACAGGTTCCATGAATGGGGAAATGTATATTGTAAAAGGTCTTGGAAGTTACTGAGAGAGGCAAGACAATGGGACAATGAGGTCAATGTCACAGCAGGAAGTGGAGCAACATATGGCCCCAGTCCAAGGTAGTTTTTCAGTTCTTGTTTAACTTAAAGAGCACTGCATTGGACAGCAGATATGTTGAAAATTGCAGTTGCCTTGGGGACTTTTCTTCACTGGAACCTTAGGAGTTACGGGAGATATGAAGGTCCAAGGGATTGTGAAAGATAACAGCTTTGGCAGAAAAGAGTGGAAGTTGGAAGCTGATAGAAATAGCTCAGCCAAGGAAATGATTTTTTAAAAGTAGAGAGAAGTGATCTAATAAAACAAGGAATTCCTTCTACATGGTATGTTTCCGATGCTTTGAAGAAGAAAGTGTTTTAGCACCCAATTGAAAAGTTTCAGTGTATGGAAGCTTTATTTGCATTTGTACATATTGTTTCATCTGTTCAGTCAACAATATTGTGCTGTGTTAAAATTGCAATGTGGATGTATTATCATAGAATCATAGAATAGTTAGGGTTGGAAAGAACCTTAAGATCATCTAGTTCCAACCCCCCTGCCATGGGCAGGGGCACCTCCCACTAAACCATGTTACCCAAGGCTCTGTCCAACCTGGTCAGTAAAGAGGGTTTTTTTTGTCAGACTGGTGTTTCACATTCTTTCTTTTGTGAAATCCAATCAGTAATGCCACAGTGAAGTTTCTGTTAATATTTTGGTTGAAACTGCTGGCATGTTGCTATACAAAGTCTTGCTGGACTTTCACTGTTGAAACTGAGTCATAGGATGTTATATCACAATACATTCCCTTTGGTAGTAAATATTTAAGAGGCCCTTGCTATTTCCCCTGCTGCTTATGCAGTAGTGCTGTATAGTTGTATGTGCAGATTGCCTTCAGGATAGTGGTCTGAACTGGGAAGGAAAGGGAATTGCAATTTTACTGGTCCAATTTGCAGCGATACCCCAGAGAGGCATCAGCAGAAACTGATGGGAGAGGTGGTTTATAGATAACCTCCAGAGGAGGCTGCTCAAAGACCTCTTATGTTTTCTGCAGTAGCAAAGTCCGTATAACATGGACCTGTGTCCTTATCTTTCCAAGTTGTAAGCACTTTTCAAAATATTACACATTAGTTATTGTTTTTTAATAGTCTTCTCCCTCCTCCTGGCACCCTTGCTGCCTGCTTCATATGCCATTTTCAGTAAATCTTCACTGTGTAAACTTCAGTGTAACAGAATGAGTAATGTCGCAGTCCCTTGCCCTATTCTT
This sequence comes from Psilopsiagon aurifrons, assembly GCA_025447955.1. Taxonomy (NCBI): domain Eukaryota; kingdom Metazoa; phylum Chordata; class Aves; order Psittaciformes; family Psittacidae; genus Psilopsiagon; species Psilopsiagon aurifrons. The sequence continues at coordinate 6,099 of JAOEHY010051310.1, forward strand.
TAATGTCAACAAAGTTTATTTGGGGTGTATTCCTAACAATCTTTACTAAGAGCAATGACAGTAAAAATGTCATTGTTTTCCTCATGAATTGTGAAACCAAACTAAATTGGAAAAGTATGAGGGAAGATGATGCAGTATTAGAAGTCAAAGCCTACCATGCGATTTTCTTTAGAGAAATGCTGGAGGCTTGAAATGTCAATTAGATTCCAGTTGTGTAATTTGAGGATCAAATTACATTAACACCCATACTTAATGTAAAATAATACCGTTTGCTGCCTTGATTCCATTCATCTTCAATAAAAGTGAGTTCATAAATGAAGATGACCTTTTTAAATCCAAGTTTCAGGTAAATTTCAGAACCTCAGCATTACAATTTTGAAAGGAAAAATATCAGTGGTTTTTGTACATCTTGGCTAATGTGATTTTTTAAACACAATTATGTTTCATAACCAAGCTGTTCAGCTACCTTTTATCCTTTAATATGCTCGCATGTCTCCTGAACTTCAGTAATAATCTATGAGTGTGTCTGTGGGTATGCCTGCTGTAGTGCGTACATGCTGTTGCCAAATGCTGCATAAAACTTGGACTTTGAACTGCGATGTGTCAAATAGCTTTTGCAAGGCACCTTTTGGAACTTAATCAGATGCTGTCTACTGAATCCCACTCTGTTTTTGGTTTTATGTTTCTTAAACTCTGCCTAGCTTCCAACTTCTGTACTTTTATTTTAAAAAGAATGTACTGCTTTTCTCACTAGAAAATGAGTGCAGAAAGTATATATTGTTGTTCAATGTATTACATCACATTAAGGCAGCTAGACTTGAGTATGCACCTCAAAGTTCATTCTTTTTTACAAGCCATCAGAGCTGGATTAGGAGCTCTGGAGAAAAAAAGGAAGTGTTAGAACAGGCAGACAGAGAGAGGAGTTCACATGAGTTTATTAGTGGACAGTTCCAAATTCAGTGCAGGACTAAATTTTAACCTGAACTAAAATTTCAGTAATTCTGCACATGGAAAAAGACTTAGAAACCTGTTAAGAACCGTGAGAACTATATCTGTAGTTGTCACTTGGACCTGTGTGTAACAGTTCTTTGTACTGGAAATTTTTCTCTAGGCTTAAATGAGGAAGGCATAAACCAACCAGTGGTGTAAACCAGGCATGTACAAATATGTATGCTCTGGTAAGTGATGAAAGAAGGCAGATGGGGAAGGAACTAGTCACCCAGCTTAATTTAAAGGGAATGACACTTAAAGTATTGTTTAGAGATCTTGGCACACTACATGATTTATTCTTAGTTTATTCAGACATTATAATCCTTGTGGTTCTGTGCCACCATTTTCTGTTTTAAATGTTTGCAGCAGGTATGTATATTAGGGAGAAATGCCATCTTTGCAATGCTAATAATGCCCATAAAAACCTCATTTGCAACACTGATTGAGCCAAAATCGTGACACCTCCTGAAGAAAATACCTATCCTGCCTAGTCTATTGCTCCTTTTAAATTATAGAAAATAGGCCAACTTGAGTTTATAGTTTAACACGGACTGTAATTACAGGAATCAGATGTCTGACAGCCTCATTAACTGTTTTAGCATGTCTCTAGAAAGCAAGCATGCTTCTAGGTAGGCAAGCATTTTAAAAGTTCTAATGTGAAGTTTTATGGTTTAGGATATACGTAGGTGACATCTGCAAATGCTGGATCAACTTTTCATCTCACTAAGCATGTCTGATTGTAGTACAGTGCGGGGGATGTTGGGTTGTGCCTCCAGCTTAGCTTTTGCAGCTGCTACTGACTATTGATGCATCTCCTGCTCTGAATGTTATTCCTCCCTCTGTATAAAAATTTTACTTATTTTAAGTCCCTTCAGTACTTTTACCAGATATTAGATCAGGTCCCAAGAATCCCAGTGAATTGGCCAAATGCTTTTCTCATCTGATTCACATCTGGACACCATTTGTTTCACAGGTGGAAGTGGTGCCTCTGGTTGCCTTTATGAGTGTATTCATAAGCAAATGCAGAAAGCAAGGTGGGCTTTTTCTGTGGGAATAAAGGCAGTCTAAAAGTGAACTGGAAGACTGTGAGAAATAGTCAGAATTCTTTAGGTTGAAGAAGACCTTTTAGATCACCAAATTCAATCATTAACCCAGCACTGCCAAGTCCACCACTAAACCATGTCCCTGTGTGCCCCGTCTGAATATCCCTCTAGGGATGATGACTCAATCACTTCCCTTGGCAGCTAGTTCCAATGCTTGACAAACCTTTCAGCAAAGAAATTTTTCCTAATGTCCAGTTTAACCTCCCCTGGCACAACTTGAAGTCATCTCATCTCATCCTATTGCTTGTTACTTGGGAGAATTTCTTTAAGAGGAACTTTAAAAAATGAAAAACTGCTAAACTAAGAAGAGATTAATATTTTCCACAGATGTATCCTGAATTTAACAATTTTAGTAATACATTTTGGGTATTCTGTGTGATTTTAATATTTTCTAGATATAATGTGTATTAAGTGCATTGTGCATCAGGGAAGCAAGCAGATATATGCTAGTACCATTCAACATTATTTTTCTTTTTTTTGTTTTAGATCGCCTTTTGCTGCTGTCACAGATTACTCAGTAACAAGAAATAATGTCATACAGCTCTGTCTGGAACTAACAACAATAGTGCAACAGGTATGAGACCATCTGCTTTGCAATTTTCCTAAATTGTAAATAACTGTTACCTTCTTCACACTATTTTGTTACTCTGTGAATATCATTTTCTAACAAAAGTAAGGGACTATCAGTACTTAGCTTTATAAAAATTCTGCTTCCTGGTTTTATAGTACTAGTTTAGGTTGTGCTGTGTATAGGCTTCTGCATATCTCGGTAGTAAGATTCGTACTGGGTTCTTTAGTCTACTATCATCCCTATAAATTGGTATATCTAATTGATAATTTTCATATTTAATTTGTTGTGTTTTTCCATTAATTTTTAATTGACTCTCTGGTTCGAAAGGTCTGTAGGTTTTGGACTTCAGTCATCTGCTCTTTAGTACAATTCATATCATCTCTACACCTGGGTGGATGACACGTCCCCATGAGGCTAGAGTATTTTGAATACGTTCTTGTGCATCCTACCTTCAAGATATCCAGAAGTAGGTTCTGAGAAGCACTTTCTTAACAGGCTTCATTTGGGAATGAAATTTAGACAACTTTCCCTACCCTTCTGTTGTTTCTCTGTGGTTTAGGTCTGTACCTATCTTTGCCTGTGGTTCTGCTGAAACTGAAAATAGCCACAGGTGCAAACTAATGTAGGTACGAAATTATGTAAAAATAACCTAGGAAGTTAAAATAGTTCAGTTGAGCATCATCATTTATCCTTATTCATGCATTTCTGAGGTGAGTCTGATGATGATGATTGTGAAAGGCCTTGACCTTGTGGTGCAGCAGTGCCCATCATGCAGAGAGAAAAGTGTCCAGAGAAGATTCCCTGTCCTGGTGGTTCAGCAATGGCAGAGGGAAGGGATCGCTGCTGCCAATCAGAAGTTTACACTTGAGAAGTTGGAGTGGAAAAGAAGGGAGAGAGTGGGCTATGTAGGAACACTAAGGAGACTTTTTCAGATTTTCAGAAGCACCACTCCAAACTGAGCAAAGCTACACTTCTCCTGTGGCCTCTTGGCATGACTATCTATGATTTCTTTTATAAAAGAAATACATTTTTCTCTGACCCTCTCATAAACTTCTGATATTAGATGATTAGTTGGATTTGCCTCCCACCTGAGCTGGAGAAGAGCATTATTGTTAGTCCCCTGTGTTCAAGCTTGGGAAATGAAAGTTTCTCACTTTTTTTATATTATTGTTGTTATTATAGTTATTATTGATTTATTTTATTAATTCAATATTATTTTTCTTTAGTTATGGGGGAGTAGCGTGGAAATGGAGCATGGGCTGTTCTCTCCTCACAGACCACACAGTGAGGGTCCCTGTTTGATTCCCAGGTCTGGGGGCCAAAGGTCCAGTCCTGTCCTTCAGCCACCGTATGCTCCACACAGGGCTTCTCGCTGTCACCCTGCCTCAAAATGGGAAGGAGGTGCCTTTGATAGTGGCTGTGGAGGAAGACCCCAGACCTTTGTTTTCTTGGCTGCCTATTTCAAGATGAGTGTTTTTTATCTGTTCTTTCATGGCTTGTGTCCTTGCTGAGCTTGCGTTGTTGATATGGGGTCATAACCCTGGGGAAGAAGAAGGCATCCCTTCCCCATGGCCAAATGGCTCATTTCCACAGAATTAGCTGTGAATCTAGATTTTCAATTAAGAGAAAAAGCCACCTGGTCCATTTTAATGTGTCCACTATTTGTGAGAAAGTGGGTAAAATATCAGCAGCTGCATTATATCCTGGGAATCAGCTCAATATCAGTTCATTTTCTTTCAAAAATGGCCCTACCTGTGATTCTGCCAATTCGTTATGTATAGGTATTTTTCTATGTATATTTTTCAGTATGAATGAGAACAAATTTTATTATTAAATACCTTTGGAGAACAGCAGTTTTATCTTTGCCAAAACTGACATGATTCCTCAGTGTGAGGCAGCAGTTCACTACATGAATCCATATTTTGAAATCGAAAAGAACATTTAGGTGCCTAAATTTAAGCATGCTTGAAATTGAATTGAGCTGTAGTCAGAAGAACAATAGTGGAAAAATCCATTAGTTGTCTGTCTTGGTCCCAAAAGTTAAACAGAGTCGGGTTTGGGCCTTGTTTAGGGTTAGATGACGATGTAGGAGGACCAAGAGATTTTCCCTGAGCATGGACAGTCATGAACGGCAGGGTGTGTGGGACAGTATAGGCAAGTTTCGAGGCCAGTGGGCCCCTCCAGTGCTTTGGAACATCACCACTGAACAAGTGCAAAATCCAGAAAAATTAGTAAAATACTTAAATAAGGTGTGTTGTCATTCTGGTCATACCAGAGAGGGACAAATCATGGCAATGTGCTGGGGCTTGGCCTATGCTTACAGAGACCTGCTCAAAACCATCCAGCACCTTCAAAATGAAAAAAAAAGTGTCCCTGGATCTGTTGGCAAAGCAACAGACAGCGCAGCTACTCCAGCTCCAAGCACAGCAGCTACACCAGCCCCAGCCACAAGTACAGCAGCTACCCAAACCACAGTGATAATCATTGCAGCTAAACCAGAGGACCAACTCATACCAATATCACTTGCCCCTGTACGCAAGAGGAAAAGCAAAAAAGAGCCAAGAAAGATGAAGCAAGATAAAGAAACAACGTACTCACCACCCGGGACAGCATCTGATCAGGAGTCATTCTTGACCTCGGACCTCAACTGAGCTATGGAATATACAAAAAGATTTTACCCATCAACCAGGGAAGCACATCATCACCTGATTGCTTCGATGCTGGGACAATGGGGCCGACGGTCATGAACTAGAAGTTAGGGAAGCCAAACAGCTGGGATCACTTGCTAGGGAAGGAGGAATTGACAAAGCAATTGCAAGAGAGAAACGGTCCCTCAGCCTTTGGAAGCAGCTCTTGGCATCTCTGACAGAAAGGTTTCCATACAAGGACAATGCTATGAGTTGTACAGCCAAGTGGACTACTCTAGAGAAAGGCATTCTCTGAGGGAATCAGCCATTGTAGAGATGATCTATCACATCAAGCCAAATACCAGGGATATACACATAGATCCAGATGAAGTTGAAGGTACACAACCCATGTGGTGGAAATTTACATGGAATGCACTGTCATCATATGCCTATTCATTGGCAACAGTAACCTGGAATGACATAGTACCACTAACAGTGGATGAAATGATTCACAAACTCCAAGAGTTCGAAGAC
>JAOEHY010051311.1:8035-39455 GCA_025447955.1 Psilopsiagon aurifrons
AGAAAACCAAACACAAATAGAAAAATAGACACTTGTTTGCAGCACAGGAAATAAGGTAAGGTCATCAAGTAAAAAGACATGTCAGCCCATGAAAGAAACGGTGCTCCTCCACTAATGTTAGGACATAACAGAAAAAGTGGACAGAGTTAGAGGATAACTCATCAAAAACCATTCTTAAGATAATTGGGTAGTTACAAGATAACTGGTAGTGCACAGTTAGTGTCAGAAAACCAAGGAAGAAATAAATGCCAAGGAAGAAATCACTGCCAAGCAAGTGGCGATATTCGACTGTGACCCACAGAAGCAACCGCAAGACAACACTTAAACCAAAAAAGCCACAAGGAGCTCAGAAAAACTAACAAAAGGCTTCTAAGAAAATATCTGACAAAATGTACCATTGACGCACACCCAACTGCCAGAGCTATGAGGAGAACACCAGTTCTTCTGCTGTTCCGGGTACCTTACAGATTCCTACGTTAATTTAACACTCAGGAGAGTAACATCACAGCAGACTTACAGCAAAGCAAAAAACTTTCTTCTGTCTCCAGAGATAAAACTAAGTAATATTATAAATAAGACTGGAATATCAAGCTTTGGAGAATGGAAAATTATTATTATGATCTCCTAATTCTGAGTCCTCGTGTTGCTTCAACAAATTTCTGGCATGCCTTAATTTGAATAACTACAAATATTAGTCTATGCAATTCACAGCATTTGTTCAGGAACAAAAGGACATTCAATAACCCTAAAAATAAGAGAAGAGACACCCCTGATGAAACACACCAGCTGACAAAAAACAAAGGAAAAAAATTAAAGGAATTGAAAACAAAGTTGATCTTTCAGAATGGCTACATTTAATTCACTAGTACCTATTCTCTAGTATGCTTCATCTAGTGTTTTAACAAATTTTCAGTTTACTCCACACCTCAGAGATTAGGAATAAGTACTTCTAGCACATTATTGTTATTTCTTAATGGAAATCAGTTTCACAACCACTTAAAGTTAACCCTAGTTAACAATATAAGCTTCCTAATTTTCAATAAATCTACCTGTCTACAACTTCTACTGGATCAAAAATCCCCAAGGATCTTCAAATTTCCAAGAGTTACCTCATTTTTAGCTTTACTTGGTTTAAGCAAGATCTACTTTTTTTTTTTAATTCATTATACTTAGTTCTGCACCATCTAGAGTAGAAAACTGTCACATGGTGCTCAGATTATTAATTTAGATTAATATACCCCAAATTAAATTCCAAATGCATGCTCACACAATATGAAAACTTTAAACAGATTAAAATGTATCCAATAATTCTTCTCTTTTTATTTATTTCTATGGCCAAAATGTTTTCTATTCCCTTCCTATGTATCTCCTAATCTTCACAATATATTTTGTCCAGATATTTTTCTGAGATCTACTGCAAATAGATCTCTCAATTATGAATAAATGCTGTAAATTAGTAATTTGACATAACAAGAACATGTAGATAACACATTATAAAAACTGTTGCAGATAATAGGCAACCATAGCTCTAACCTTATATATGAAGACAATGCAGTTACTGTACACTTTAACAGGAAGTACATTTTAATCTCAATGTAAGTATTCTTAACTTTTCTACCTGCTCTGTCTCACTCTGCAGATAGTAGTTCATGATTAAAATGAAGACACACTTTTTCTACATGACTTCAGGGAGTGTCCCTAGATCAATTAGCATTTGCATTATCATTTCAGGAAGTGATATAGAACCCTAGCCACATTTTGACCTATCTCTTGGAAAGCCTATATTTATACCTTTCATCCTTCTGTCAACTCAAATTTGTCTGCTTGTGAAGTTACTGGAAAGAATGACTCAACATTAATTTCAATTACAGAGTGAAAATCCGTTCAGAAAGAGTACATCTGACTGACTTAACTTTGCTTCTTGAAGCCGACCTTGATTAACTGTCACATGCACTATATTCCAAAGAAAAGGTTTTTTCTTTGTGAATGCTTGCAGATATATATCAAACTTTAAGCATTCATAAGTTATTTGAAAACTGATATAAACATAGATTGATGGAAGTTATTCCAAGAATTGGTTTAAAGGTATAGAGTACACTGCACCCTGAAATGCAACAGAACTGTGAAAAGTGCATAATATGCACAAAACCTCCACTATATAGACAGAAGAGTCCCACAAAATGAACAGAATTCTTCCATGTGCAGCTAATGATGGGACAGCAGACAATGAATAAGGCGGTTAGCTTTCCTGTACCATTAGCATCTTCTTTCCAATTGTCACAGTGCCTCGGGACTCTGTGAACATTTAACAGCCCCGTAAGATAAGGTGAGGAAGAAACAGAAGGAGACCCTAAAATCCAAGTCTGAAAGTATCCAGGAACATAAGGATCATTGATTAATAACATCACAGGGGCTCAAGCTTTTAGTTGCTTTGAGAATCAGGCTTAAATGATTTTCCAAACTGGCAAAGATGGTCTGAGAGAACTAACTCCCACCTCTACCTTCCATGCCAGCCTGCACAATCACATTTGGTTTCTTGTTTTATTTTGCCTTCATGTTTTGAAATGCCACAGCCACCAGATGATGAAGCTGAACACACCACTTCCAAACAGAAAAACACGAGGACAGGACTGACAACTGTAAAATTCTCTCTACTCCACCCTTGTGTACAGGGCAGAATACATACTGTCCAGATGATACATAAAAGGCACTTCAAAAAAAGGACACCAGTTTTGAAGGCATCCATTTTTAAAAACAAATATGTCTTCAGATACTATGCCATCTTCATGGACTGACTTCTCAACTTTATTCACATCACAGTTGTTTATCTGAACTGGATTATGCATTGTACACCCAGTGTAGCCAGATTGGAAAGCAGGGGTCTTAATGCCAACCGTGAAACTACCCCCATCGGAGTCATAGTGGCACTTTACCACATTTAGTGTCTGCCCAAAATGTTCACAGATACCTTGCAGCTGTTGAGCTGGTTTCAAAATAAATTTATCATATTGGTTAATCTAATTAAAAATGGAATACAAGATGTTCTCATGAGTCTACATGAAATCAAAACCACTGCAGCACAAGGACAATATGCTGCTGAGCTAATTGCAAATAGACCTAAAAAGCAATTTGTTCTAATCTAACAATGAAATCTGTTTCCCAAGCCTCTAACTTTCAGTCAGGTGATATTTTCTGTTGAAATATTTCCTCTGTATAAAGCCAATAGTAGCTAAAAGCAATTACTGGCATTGCCAGGTAGTGAAGAACAGCGGAGGAGCCTACTCTTCAGTTCAGGCTTTTACTCTGACCTCAGATGCAGGGTTTGCACTGGAGGGGTTTAAGCCCCACTGCTGCAAAGAAACTGCAACCCAGTGCATATTTTGCCTCCAGCAGCAAAGAGCAGCTGTGTATCGAAAACATTTAAGAATCCTGTTAATTTCAGTATCACATGGCAAATTAAGCCATGAGGTTGAATACAACCCTCCACAAAAGGTTGGTGTTGGCAGCATGGTAATTCCCACTGCTCAAGTGGGTATATTTCTTCTCAGAGGGCTCCCATGCCTGCTTTGTCCCTCTCCCACATCCCCTTTCTGCATAACTATGCTAACACATGCCAGCCTCCCCAGCCAGTCTTGTTAACAATGCCCTGGTGGACCATGGGGCCAGCAGCTCTCTAGGGGCAAGAGCTCCCTAGGGCTCACGGTGCCTGTCCCACCATTCACCAGGGACAGGGCAGCTCCAGGCCTGAGCACTTCCCTAAGGACAAGACAAGATCAGGCCAGTGGCACACCAGTAGGCCTTGATCAACAGGGCCCCTCCTTCTCTATATTGTCATCCCCTCCACTAGCATTGCCACCCTAATTCACTATGACCACCACTGCTTAGACCTAAATATTGCAGCAGAGGCACAGACTCCTACCCAGAGCCAACCCAAAAGCAGCCTGTTTGTGTTCTGACAGCAATATTGCTTGCTTGAGGAAGCAATAGCTACAAAATGCCATAAAGTTCCCTGGTGCTTCCACTTTTCCCGACTGCTTGGTTTGGATGGTTCATAGGATAAGCGTATATGAGGTGCCCTAATATAAGGACTTGGTTAGATTTTCCTGCCTACCTAGAAAAACCACAATTTTCTATGTAAACAATTACGTCCACCACCTTGTCCTGATCTGAAAATGGGCACTACTACTCTGCAAATAAACTTACTTTTTTACAGCATAGGATTTAGCTCCTACACCGAATCAATTGAATGGTGTTTCCCATATCTAAAAACCATCCTGCTGGCCTTGTAGAAAGCAGCTTTAACTCAAGGCTTTAACTCAAGGCAGCTGCCACAAGATGCCATTGGTTTTCTAGCATTCCTCATGCTCCTAAAATGACTGTTTTATCAAGGCACCACCCACCCCCGTAAGGCATCTTAGTTCATCTGCCATTATCATATTCATCGGCAGAAAGACATAACATTTTTGAATAAATGCTGCTTTTTGTCTTTTAATTCCTAATGTAAATCCTTGACAATTTCTCAGACACTTTGTCCATGATCTTTTCCTGCATCTATTCTATATCCATTGTGTATTCGGCTTTTTGTGGGCAGCAGAGCTTCCAACATCCATAGCAGATATCTCTATCCAATTTTCACGCTCTTTGACTCTAACTGGCTCTGTACCAGCCAGCAGCCATACCACAAGAACTGACTTTTTTACCATGAAATATCTCGATTTACTTCAGATAATTCAAGCTAAGAATAAAAATGCCTCTCTGAACAACTCAGCAACTACAATGAAAATATCTTAATTAATGAATTTAAGGAGGATTTTCCTTCGGTTTGTTTAAGGGAGTATACTGAAGGTGAATCCCTTCGGCAATGTATTTTAAAAACATGAATTGATTAGCCACAATGTTTTATTCCCAAGTAATAGCCAGTGATGCAGCTGATACATTTGCTTGGCCATACCCTTTATGAAAAGAACGCCATGAAGTTATTTGAATAATATAATTTTCCTTTCCCATTTCCCTAGAGCAGCACATGTCTCCTGGAGAAACACAGACACCCTCCCACACAACACTGGCCTCAAGAAAATAGCACAAATTCAGCCATTTATTTAATTTCTAATCGGTAAAAACAGAAACTGTATTAACACTTCAAAGCCTTGCTGAAGCTTACCAGCATTCAACTATATTCAGGAATTTATCCAATAGAAATATCTCTCGGCATCTAACAGAAGAGACATTTCACAGATGTTAGTCAATTGATTAACTATGTGCTTGCAATGTAATAGCCACGTACATGTGATTGGGGAATTGTAACTTGCAGCTCTTCAGCTGTTTGACACTGTTTATTGATTAGAAAAACAGATTGCCATTCTCAGAATTGTAACATAATATTTTAATTACTGCCATATACAGCATCTGACCTTCAGCCCATTAGGGTAAAATTATCCACAGTGTCCGAGTCCTCCTCTTACCCCCAGTTACCCAAAAGCTGATTTATCACTGATGCCCAGTCAGCCATGACTCTGCAGACTTTCCCTCCTAATACATTACATCTTCTTTTATCTCTTTTTGCTACACGATGACTTAACTGGATGTGTACATTACATCGCCTTCTATCTCATTTTGCTATAAGATGACTTAACTGAATGTGTTTAGAGGCAACACAATAGTTGAATGCTTTTTATTTCACTGTCCCTTCAGAAAGTTGCAGAAAACAGATTAAGAGACCTGTAATACAAATACTTAAAGTCAGTAACCCCTACATCACTAGATTATCCCTCTTTTGTATTACCTAAAAGCACCTACATGCAATCTGGCAATGTTCTTCCCACAGTATCTGATTCCCTTTACTACAGAAAACAGAATCAGTGTATTTCAACAGCTACTACCAATTGCACTCACTAAGGACTCCGCAAGAAGCAGGGTTTGGAGTTCGCTTATTTTAATGATTTATTGACTTACACACACAATTGTCTCTAAACAATCCTTTTCTAGGATTGTTTAACTATCTGCATAGCGAGAAATGATAAGGGTAAATTTAACATGGAAAACAATGGACCTAATACTTCTGTAAGGAAGTTTTCCATGCCTTTAAGTGACATTTGTGCAGAAACAAATAACCCAGAACAATCCCAGCTATAAGATTAGCCATTAGATTACATTATAAAGATAGCATTATTGATGTCCTTAAACAATATCCATGTTTCTACAGGAAATACACATGGAAAGGAAATATTCAGACTCTAAAAGCATTTATTTTTTGCATTTATGTTTCTTTACTGTGACTAATCCTTCTGTTTAAGCAAGTAAAGAAATCAAGTACAGATATGATAGCTCTTAACTCTTTTCTGCACTGTGAAGGAGTATGGCAAGTTGAGCTAATAGAAAATAAGTGTTTCCAGAAACAAATTCCTAAACAAATGAACCAATTCCTATCACTCAGAAAGAGGAAAGGCTGAAGGGAAGAAGGCATCAGCATGTGGCAATGGTTTTCAGTGATATAGCCAGTTTTAGCACATGTATAATGCCATCTGAAGTGTGCACTACAAACTGTGAAATTCACATCACAGAGTACTTGTAAAATAACTAGGCCTTAACTGAAAACATTTTCCATTGCTATATTGTGCCACTAGTCAAGCAGGAATCTATCCAAAAATCTAGTATCTAAAACAAAGGGTAGATTATCACCATTGGATTACTTAAACTTTGAAAAGGGTGCTGGCATATGGGCAACCTATCTGAGATATTTCAAAGCACCACATCTCTATAAGTCTTATAACTGCATATGCTGCATAAGAGTAAGACATTTAACCCTAAAGTCAATTTAAGCACAGGAATCTGAAGAGAGGCTCCTGCATCTACATACATTTCCAAAATCCTCTCACCCAAACTAGAGTGAATTATAGATGTCCAATCTCCCACTGGAAAAGTATTGTTTAGACTGACAGTGCTCTGAAAATCATCTCACAGGACACATTTCTCCACATGTGCCCTGTCACCCATCCACCTATTCATCCTTTAGATAATCTGCATGAAATACAGATTGCCCCAGGCTCTGATGGATATTCTCAGATTTGTTAACTGAGCAGCCAGTCAGTCTTGCCTTAAAGGCAGTGTAAAAGAAACTGCAGCCTGCGTTGTTAACCAGTAACATTTTACTGTACACTTGTATTCCCCATTCTCATCTCACTACTTGTACCCTCCTGCCTACGTAATCTATTATTCAGGACAACACTGGCTGCCCCTACCTTTTTCTAATATCATACAGCTTTGACCCCAAAGGAGGATTTTTCAGTGATGCAATTGAAAAAAATATTTTATTGTTAGAATAAATAGTACATTCCTACTTCAGTACAATAAATAAATATCACACATCTAAGACAACAGCATTCCTACAGCAGCCATAATCAGAAACTAAGATGAGAATCTGGGAACCCAAAAGAAGACAAGGAAACCAAGAAATACTTGCTTTGCATTCACCATAGCAAGGGAGATGAGTGCACAACTTTGAGAACTGGGTACTAAAACTTGTAAACCACTAATCTCCTTCAATAGTAAAAGGAATTAAAAAAAAAAAAAAAAAAAGCTAAACCAAAACATATTACAACATTTTACTAACATCAGCTTCCTGGTACACTTCTGCATCAAAAGTATTTTATTTTTCCTTTATAATAAACCCCAAAATTGCCTCCCTGGGCACTCCTACTATGCATAACCCAATTTGTCCTTTTATGAACTCTCTACAAACTTTTTATTACACTACTGGTATCCGTAGTCTGGGACTCAGAAAGAAGGCCCTCAAAGCCAGATTTATCCTTATTGCCACCCTCCCACACCTGAAAAAAGTTATGGGGGGTGTTGCTCTGTTTGCTTTTATTTCTTTAAGAGTATCATGAATATTACAAAGCTAAGGATTCTCTGTTACAAGCTCTTAGATTAAGGTGTATATCCCATGGGTGTATAGAAATCAGAAAGTGGTCAATGCTCAAAATCCACAGATGAGAACAGAGTTTAAGAAGCATACAAAGGCTATTATATAACCTATTAATTCAATGGTTTAGCAGAATTTTCTGCTCTGCTAGGTACAAATGAAAAATTACCTATTCCAAGCCTATGAAACTTTTAATCCATAAAAAGGGCTGCCAGGATCTATTCTGAGAAATATTGCTCATGTAAATAAGAGACACAGTTACTTTTCTGCTGAAAATTCCAGCTGGAATTGAAACTGAGGAATAATTCTGTTCAAAAAGAACACCCAACTCCACTCTACAATGATGAATTCTCAGCCCCTCTTTGTAAATTTTGCTTACTAGAAAATAAAACTCACCAATAGAAACTGCTTTTGTCACCAAGACTGATTGCAGCCTGGACTCCACTTTAACAAAGGTGACGCATTCCAGCTCTTTGGAGACAGTCTATCTTCGTAGAAGGCAGATGAGAAATAATGTCAGTGGCAATTTCATTTCAAGCAAAGGGGGAAAGCTTAGAACTAACTGAATAAATAGAGAGGAAGAAAACTAAGTATTCTGACCTCAAATGCTGCACTTGCTTACTAGCATAATAAAAACACAATTGTCATCCAACAGCCAAAAGTTTGAGCTTCAAACTCTGAAAAAATACACAGCAGCTAGTATTAGGAACAACTGGACAATAGAAAAGCAGCAAATAGAGCAGGATATACTAAATATTGCATACTGGTGGTGCAAGCCTAAATAAATTCTGGAAAAATGACAACATTGGTAGTAAATTGCATTTAGGAATATATAAAAAAAGATTTCATTGCTACTGTACTAACGAAAAGATCTATGTAAAATAAAAAAATATTTAAATAATGTTTGTATTGCCAGGCTTGCTCTCTATTATTGTAGCACCTGTAGAGAATAATGCATTTAATTGTGTATAAACATTCTTTTGCAGGTATACCTTAAAGAATCTACTGATTGAAGTTGTAAAAGATGAAATTAACCAATGTGTAAATATTTCAACACTAATTAAACTTCAGGTGTTCATGAAAAAAAGTACATGTTTAACAAAGTACAGAGTTCACAATAGAAGAGTTGATTAATAAAAAAAATGTAACTCTGAAAAGGCAAGTGTCGAATAGCTTCATCAGAAATCATGTTTATGTGGAACAAAACATAGTTTCAGGTACAGGGGTTATAATGAGCCAATAACCTCTGCTGAAAAAGTAAACATACAACAAAATGAGTCTTCCTGTGAAAACACATCTATGTTATCAGATGGTATATTTTGTACTTTTTCAGAATCTTCAGTCGCATACGTTAGTGCATTAAAGCGCATTAAACATAGTTACTTCAGTGAAAATCTATAGCTCCCCATGTGCAAAATATAAATTTAAACCATAATTAGGGAAATCCATTTTAGGAAATGTAATAAACGAAGAAACAGATAAATTTAATCACTGAATAATTTTACTTAGAAAAACCCCGTAACTTTAAAAAGGCATGCTGGTAGTAGTGACTTGTAAAATGCATGGCTTTTTAAATAATTACAAAAAATAATGAATTGTTACATTAATGTGATTATCTATATTGAGGGCACAACTTGCCAATTTATTAACTAATGCACCTAACAATGAATTTTGTAATCAGAAGGGAATTACTATGTCCTTTTAACACAGACAACAATCTCTATGTCCCGGGAAGACTGAGATCATTGCCAAAAGTTCCTGCTTTATTTTTTTAAACAAAACAACAGCAAAAGAAGCCTTGTTTATCAATATGTTGATCCCTGTAACATGCTTGCATATGTAGGGCAAGGTGATAGTAGTCATTCCTGCATTACACAAGGGGAGATTCACCATGACTTCAATGTAATTTTAAATAACTCCTTTAAAGTTTACAACAGAATAGAAGCAACAGTCTACCACATTCCACATATATTTTACATATTATATGCGCTTGCTAATCAAAGGTAATAAACAGCTTCCTATGTTCCAAACAGGAGTTCACAGATTGCATCATGTGAACAGAGAGCTCCACTAGGTGAGGTGACTGAGTATACCAGGTATAACAGGAACTATTTCTGCAACAGGCTCCACAGCTGCTGTCAAACAAAAATTGTTAGGAGCTACTGTCCAGGGAACCATTGTCTAAAGTTACCCTGAAGCATTCTCAGCACTCTGAAAGAATATATATACACATATATACATTCAGGTAAAACATTTTCAAGATAAAGAAAGAAAATGGGAAACCACAGGAAACAAAACCAAAACCAGCAACTCAGGCCCCTGAATGTTCATGTTTTATTTATCTGTTACTCTGTTAATGACAACTTGATTCCTACATTCAGGATATGATAAGAAATATAACAGTATCTGGAAATCCAGAGAAATGTGTCTTTCAAATGCTTTTTAGACATAGCACATGTTAATACTTGGATAATTTAATGGCACAGCTGAATTAACAATAAAAGATAATTTTAGCTGCTTATACTTCAACTTCTACAATCAGTCTGAGCAGGTAGCATGTGGGCACACTTGTTAAAGCAACGTACTTCTTCATTTCAAGAAGAAGAAATTGCCAACACATTCTCTTATTCCATGAACTAAAGCTCCTATTCTTTCAGGCTGTCACTGCAGTGAAATGGCGCACAGATGACAGCATTCAATTAATTTCAGAATTAATGTACATGAAAGTACAGCCTTACTAAGAAGACCAAGTGAAACTGGAGGATTGCAGGTATTTTCACCATATTTTACTGCAAACAATCACTTATTTTTCCTACCATGGAACAGGTCAGTAGGGCAATAGTCAAAACAGAGTACTCCTGGAAAACAAGCGGTTGCCTCAAACTCCTCAACATATTAATTCAGCTCAATTCTTATATTCACCAATAACAGAGTTGATCTGTATATGCCTGTGCTGTTGTCAGATTTTTCCTGAGAGGAGCTTCATTTTTCAACCAAATCTGTGGGTTATTCCATAGTACTCCAGCTTGCTATTTACGAATAGTTTCCATAAATTTAGTTACTTGGAATTAAACTCTTTCATTGCTTGATGAAGTCTACTAGTAACTTACTGCACATGTATACATAAATATGAGCATATTTATGATATATGCATACTTGTGAATTTTTCTTTTTTGTGAACCACCTATCCAAGATGGCTTTGGACACTGATCTTATCAAATAATTAATAAATTGGGTTGTAAGATTGGTTGAAAATTACTCTTCCTGTCTTATGAAAACTGGAAGTGGCAGGAGTATGCCTATTATCAAATCAGAACAGTTAAATTTTGAGAAATTGGAAACAGTAAGAAAGAAATTAAAACTGTTCTGGCTCTCTTAGATTCAATCTGTCTAAACATACGTAAGGGTGGGATAACACTGGTCTGGGTTGCCCAGGGAAGTTGTGAATGCTCCATCCCTGGCGGCGTCCAAGGCCAGGTTGGACAGAGCCTTGGGTGCCATGGTTTAGTGGGAAGTGTCCCTGCCCATGGCAAGGAGGTTGGAACTAGATGATTTTAAGGTCCTTTCCAACCCTAACTATTCTATGATACTATGTAGGAGTAACTCATGTTTTGAAATAACTCAATATGAACCACTGAATAAACAAATACATTTCATGAATATAAAACTACACATATTAAAAAGTACTTGAATATGAGAAAAATATTTCAACTATTAGAAATGTTTTGAAAAATATGAATTTTAAAACAATCCTTTTCTTATTAGAAATGTTAGGTCTACCTATTCCTCCTCCCCTCCAAGTTCTCCAGCCCCACTTCAAAGAAAACCAAAAACAAACAAACAAAAAAAAGCTTCATTGTTTCATTTTCAGTCAGCAAATGAGACTAACAATGATCTGGCAACTCTACAATTACACCAGACTTGATAGTCATTATTCCCCTATACACAGTTAAGTAGTAAATAGAATAGATAGAATTTCAATGAAAATTACACCCAAGACTTTTTGAATGTTTTGAATACAAGTATGAAAATTACAGAATTTGCTGATGAGCATGCTAGCATCTCCAAAACCCATGAAAAAACTCTCCTTTTAGCCCATGGTGTGCTCTGCACAGTGTACCACTTCTTACTCAAAAGCAAAGACTTTTCTCAGGTTTCTCAACCTCACAAGAAAAAGGCTAAAATCTTCTGAGGACCCTCTTAAAACAGTGGTTTCAACCTTGTTTTCTTTAGCACTCTCTCTTTTTCTAAATTACAGGACTGCTTGACAACCTATATCAACCCTGTCATCTTCCAGAGGGCATTTATAGTAGCTTTGAACTTCCAGGGGACCTGGAAGCCTCTCTTGTTGAAATCATTCCATCATCCCCTGTTTTTGTCTCCAGGGATATAAGGAAAATCAGTGGTAACAAAGGAGGCTGCAGTGTTTAGAAGCCGTATTCAAATTTTTCAGACAGAAGCTTGTTTATCTTTACTAAAATTTCAGAAAGGCAAGGTAATTTGAATTTCAATGTCGTGAATTAGGGACTGAGAGGTTAAAATAATTGAAAAGGAGCTCAAGTTTTCTTGTTTATTGCATGCTGCAGGAGAAATCCCAGGCTGCAGCTTCATATTGAATCAGCAGAGACCAAATATTTACTATCAATCAACATTACAAGCACTTAATGAGTTTTCGTAATGGAAAGTTTGATGGAGCTGAGACAAATAATTTCCATTAACCAGCTCCTCTCCACAAATTGCAACTCCATCACCAGAAACAGTAGTCCCTCATTATAGAATCATAGAATAGTTCAGGTTGGAAAGGACCTTAAGATCATCTAGTTCCAGACCCCCTGCCATGGGCAGGGACACCTCCCACTAAACTATATCACCCAAGGCTATGTCCAACCTGGCCTTGAACACCACCAGCGATGGAGCACTTACTACTTCCCTGGGCAACCCTTTCCAGTGCCTCACCACCCTCACATATCCAATCTAAACTTCCCCTGTTTAAGTTTGAACCCGTTACTCCTTGTCCTCTCACTACAGTCCCTAATGAAGAGTCCCTTCCCACCATCCTTATAGGCCCCCTTCAGATATTGGAAGGCTGCTATGAGGTCTCCACGCAGCCTTCTCTTCTCCAGGCTGAATATCCCCAACTTTCTCATCCTATCTTCATACAGGAGGTGCTCCAGTCCCCTGATCGTCCTCCTCATGGCCCTTCTTTGGACTTGTTCCAACAGTTGCTATTCTTTTAAAGTTCCGTTTCCTCCAATAAAAAACAGCATGTGCAACAGTATGGAAAACAAACAAGCAAACAAACAAAAAGGCATATGTTCTTACATCATCATTAAGGTACAATAAGTGAATTTAGGACAAAAGGGTTAGGGGTTTTTTTGGTCTAACAGGAGTCCTGCAGAACTGAAGAGGTACAAGGAAAAGGATGAGATAAAGCCCTTGACTCAGTCAAGCCAGCGTGACTGAAAACAAGTAAAACTGCAGAACATAGAACTTATGTTCCTGTAAAAATCATTTGCTTGGCAGAAGAGCTTAACACTGGATTGTGTGCCTGGCAAAGACAGCAATAACAGGACTCTTCACTATATACCTGATTGTTTTCTGATTTAGGAGTATCTTCAATTTGCAAATGAAAAAAGAAAGTGAGCCATACAACTGAATTTACCTCTTAGTAGAAACCCTTTCAACTCAACTGATGACATGCAGGAAAACAGGAAACCTAAAAAGAAACCTAATGCACATCAGTCTGGAAATATCAAGTACCTACTAAAACTTCAGCATTCAAAACAGTCTCTTAACATTAGGGTGAGTCTGCACTGTTCCACACTCATATATATATATCAGATACAGTCATATCTGGAAATTATCCACACCCACATGCTACAGATAACTTACACCCATGGTACATATGCACACATCTGTGGTACAGACCTCTTCTCCAGAAACTCACATTTTCTTACTCACATTCTCCATTTATTCACAGATATACTATATAAAAAAAAGGATCAGTGAGTGTAAAGCAAGTGAAGATTGCTGGAAGACAAGAACATAGTCTGGACTGGAGAAGAGTAAGGAGAAGGAAGGAAGTATGTAAGCACTTACAGAAAGCCAAAATACAAGCAACAGCTCATGCCCCCAGACAAGATTAACTGTGCATTAGCTAGCCTGTCTGCATTACGAATTAGACATGTGTCTTAGCTATCCAGATCACAGGAGTTTTTGAATTATTGTCATCATCTATTTTCCAAATTTTTTGGCAGGAGACAAGAAACCTTTGAAGGACTCACAGACTTTACCCAAAAGGCTGATACTGCCTGTTCTTGGCTAGAGCTTAAGCTATAACATTAGAAAGGACTTTTAGAAACATGTCTGGCATTAAGATGAATAATCAAGTGGTGAAATAGACATGTAAGATGTTAGTCTATATTTAATAATTTTACTAATACAGATATCTGAAACAAAACTAATGAAGTTTTATAGAGAACATATTAGCTAAAATTCCATAACCTAACTTGCATGTAGATTTCTAGGGGCATCATGATCCCTGGAGTAATGCCAATGAAGAGAGGGAGCTACAAATTTAGGAATGTGGGTCAGTCTTAATCAGGTATTTACTTTTCTTCTTTTATTACAGAAGGAAACACAAGTAGTTTAGTCATGTCTGTGGTTGGTTTAGAAGAAAATAAACAGGGAGAATGATTTTTCAAAATATAAATGCTTAGGTTATATTGTCTTTTCCATTAAGTGTGTTATTAGGGGAGTGAAAAGCAAAACAGATAAGCATTGTAGTAGTCCAAAAGTATCAAAGTAAAATAGGCTAAAGTAAAGGGAAATTATAATTTTAATCTCTAGTCTAGTAACTCTAAAAGCAGAGCAATTAGTTAATTAACATTACTTTTTAAACAAACCATTACTAGTAATGCAGAAAGAGAGATAAAGTCTATTTTACAAATTTACTGGAATATTTATCTTCACTGCGCACAAATGTCAAGTATTTGTATAAAACACCCCAAAATCTTAGAAATCATTGCTTTTGGTAATTGCATCAAATACTGAATGAAAGTTAACATGCTGAAAGAAGGGAGGGAGGTGGGGGGGAAGGGGAAGAGAGACCATGACAGGGGGAAAATAAGCAAATCACGCCAGACATCTTCAAGAATCAGGATACCTGCTTGCTACTCTTCAGCAATTTTGCTTATATCACAGCCATTCTATGGGGATCCTGGGCATGCTGATGGGGCACACCATAGAATCATAGAATAGTTAGGGTTGGAAAGGACCTTTAAATCATCTAGTTCCAACCTCCTTGCCATGGGCAGGGACACCTCCCACTAAACCATATCACCCAAGGCTCTGTCCAACCTGGCCTTGGACACTGCCAGGAATGGAGCATTCACAACTTCCCTGGGCAACCCATTCCAGTACCTCACCACCCTCACAGTACAGAATTTCTTCCTATATCCAATCTAAACTTCCCCTGTTTAAGTTTGAACCCATTACTCCTTGTCCTCTCACTACAGTCCCTAATGAAGAATCCCTCCCCAGCATCCCTATAGCTCCCTTTCAGATCTGACCTTCAGCCCTTCATTTCACTTGTCAGTAAGATTATTCTAATTAAAATACCATTATTTCAAACACAGACCAAGTCTAACTTAGGCAACGACCTAGATCTTGCCCTGATGGAGCATCACCTTTAGAACCAGAAAAATTTCAGCTCAAAGATAGGAAGAACAATACAAAAATAAACACTAGGTATCATTTGTATTGCTCTTTTCTGTCCTTTGAAGTCAAGATGACCAGACAGATCTGACATAACACTTCTGGGTGGAGGTTTCCCCTCTAATAGCCTCCACAGTGCATTTTCTACAGCAGTTTAACTAGTGCAGTAAATGACCTCAGTCCCAGGACAGTTAGCCACATTTTCAGTAACAGCTGTAGCAGTTAACAGTCAGCAGGCAGCTGCTGGGACAAAGTCTGTCTGAAGCTGCTTCTAGCTCTCTAGCGGTAGATGCGAAACACTGTAATGCCTCTCTATTTCTGGTTATTATTTTTCATTGGAGTAGTTATAGCTGTGTACTAAGAGAAACAGGGCTCATCCTCACCCAGGTAAAAGCAATAGCCATTTGAAGGAATCCCTGGGCATTAATCTTGACATTAATCAAGGTTTCATACTGCACTGGTACTTTTCTTTTAAGACAAGCAGAGAAACATTTGTGAACAAGAACACATGAACTGTGACTTTCCAAAAGATATAATTCGTATTAAAGATGAAGAGGAATGACAATAAGGAAAATAGCTAATCAAAAATTGCTGTTCCTTCAAAACATATTTGTTTTAAATACTTACATGTGTGAGGGAGGAGTGAGATGGGGGCATGACTTTATCATGATTCTCCCTGGAATGGTTCCAGATCCAGCGTTATAAAAGTGCAGCCAGTCACAACACCTCTTAGAAACAAAACAAAAACAAAAGATTCTACAATTTACTCAGCTTTGCCTTGTTACAGAGCACATCTATTCCAGGTCAGGCATAGGCCACTGTGTTCCCAAGTACTGTGTGTCCTCAGCTTTAAAATGTGGTACTTTCTTAGGTTTCTAATCAAAAAAAGGTCTTTGGCAGCCAGGAATCCCTAAAGATTGTTTAAAAAAAAAAAAAAAAAGTGTACTTCCCTACACTAGGGAAGAAGGTTCCACAATTTATCCATCTTTATCACCATATGGTCAACTTCTCCAATGCATTCTAATTAAGACTACATCCTAATTAGATCTATATCTTTAGCAGTGACTATTGTGCAGTGGGTCTGTTCACCAAGATAGCTCTCCCTAGTTTATTTCCAGAGGAAGCTCAAAGAGCTAATGCCAAGAGATATGTATTCCATCATCTGAAGATTTTCACCTTTTTTCTGTTCAATAGACTGAAGAGAAACCAGATGCAAATCAGGGTAAGATGATACCTGGCTTTCTGAGGGCTTAACACATTGCAGGGTGTGATTAGAGGTAATGCAATGGAAAAAGTTGTATCTAGAGGTTTCTTCTGAAGGCGTTGCCCTGTTTCACATGAAGATCCGAGTTTTCAACAGAAAGTCTAAAATGAAGTCCAGACCTGCCCTAAGGAAGCATATCCTTTCTGCTGGCTCATTGCTCTGAGTTCTGAACGCATCCATTAGGCTGCTGGTTGGAAAGAGACTGAAATCAGGTGCAAAGAGAAAAAGTAAGGAAGAACAGATACACAGGAGAATTACAACACTTAAGTCTACTTTTCAATTCTGCCTGGCTGTGTCTATAATGCTAGTATAACTGGAGTTAACAAATCCAAGCTGAAAGACTATATGCATAGCTGCTGAAGTAAGAAAATTCAAACAATATGTCCTGGGAAACATGCTCGGCTATTCATACCAGGTTTTCTAGGATGAATGCAGTGCTCCTGCAACAACCCACCAGTCTTAATCTAGCCCTGGAGTGCCACCAATACACAACAGAGCACATCAGCAAAGCCACAGTGCAGACATGCTCCTCAGTTTTCCACAGGCGACTTCCAATACTGTAGTAAGCCCACAGCTGTCTTGCCATACACTGTACACTGTTATATAAACACCAGCACAAGGAAATCATCAGTAAAGTAAATGAAATTACTAGGTGTGGTCAGAGATAAGAGAAGCAGGCTAATGCTACCTTTACAAGCATCCTGAACTGCAACCCAGCAGATTTTGTGAGTGACATTAGCTTGCCAAGGAAAACACTTCCTGTGCCTGCGCCTGGTTTTCTTTTGAGAGAAATGTGGAAAATAAGTAAAAATGCGAGTGTATTTTTTGGCAGACCACTGTATACAAGTACAGCATTTGCAGCCCTACTAAACTTATTAGCATTACTAATTACTAGTATCATTACTGCTAGATTTCATTGGCAAACATACTTATTTAAAACTATATTATAAATTATGGCATGCAGTGCAATGCCTCGTAGAACACACACAAGTTTATTTCCTGGGGTTTTTCAGTTTTGTGCAAGTCTTACAAACAATCTTAAAATACTCAGATTTTTTGGGTGGGAGGGAGGAAAAGGAGTGTGAGTTTTGTTTGGGTTTTAGTTGGGGTTTTTTTATTGGGGTTTCAGGGGTTTTGTAGTTTGGGTTTGTAGGGTTTTGTGTGTGTATGTCCCAGTTTGCAATGTTTGTTTTATTTCCCACCCCATGGATCTAAAGGTCTTAAGTGTTATAAAGAATATTTACATGCCTTTAAATGAACTACACATTGCACACTGCAATACTTAATATCTCATGATATTGAGAAGATACACTGTTCTTTGAAGGTAGCAGTACATCTTAGATGTTATTACTAGAAAAGGTCATGAAAAGATCAATATATGCCTTGTGCTTACATATCTTACTATAGGAAATTGTCCTCTAGAAGCAATATAAGAACACTTCCTTTGAAGGAAGCAGAACCATAAGGAACAAAAGTGGTAATTAATAGACGGCAAATAGAATGCCTTGAACTTTCAAGGTTTGATCCTGTGTAGCCTAAGAGGAGATAACGTCCATAATAGACTCTTAACACCGAGCACAGATATAGGCAGAGCTGACTAACTAGAAAAAGGGGTTGGAGGAAAAGGAGGCACTGCATGTTTACTTCCTGAGAAGTGGATGAGAAAATAATCAGTAGATTAACCAAAATTGCTTCCTCATGATGCCCCACCCATGCACTTTTTGTAATAATGGTGTAATTCCCTGCTCTTTTTAAGAACTGACTGCATCCCAAAGCCAGAACAGATTTAATTCAATAGCTAATTCAGAGGAACCAGGTTACAAATATAATTTAAAGTTGTGAAGCAAGTCATGAATTGGCCCAAACTCCTTTCTTATATGTGGTTACTCCTGCTGTCCTGCCACTTCATTTTTTTGTTTGAGATAGGTGAGCATATCAGACAGTCAATCTTTCCCTATTGCATCAAAGACCTTGCAAAGACTCTCTGTTACAGATAACATTTTAAACCTGCTCCCTCCCATCCTTTAAGCATGAACATTTCGGCTGAAGAACTTTATCACAGCTTCCTTCTTGCATGGCTGGGACCACCAGCAAATCAGCATACTAAATCATTCATGCCCTTTGTGGACACAGAAAAAGGAGGTACAAAACACACCTAGGCCAAGATCTATTTGAATTGAAAGTTGGAGTTACTGGAACATAGGAACCTAAACCAAAATTATGATCTTCAGAAAACGTGTTCACTTACTGCCTAAATTCCTTTCGTATGTTAGTTTTCAACATTTCAAATTCCCCATCTGCTTAAAGCTTGGATTTCGGACATCCAAATCAGGCAGGTGAGGAGCAGTAAGAAATTCAGAACTCTGCATCTGTATCTTGTTACACACATAAAGCAAAGTATTTAACCATATTTTAGCTGAGAGGGTGGTCTAGCAGGCATTCCCACAGTACACTGAGCAATTTTAACTCCATAAGGAAAGTAACATTTAATTATCAACTTCAGACCCGGTGACATGCCTCATTCATTCTTTACATTTTAATTATGAAAGCACTCCTGCAGGGAAGTAAAAAACACCCCCTTGTTCTGAATACTTGATATTTAGAAGCGATTTTGCAAGGATCATACCACAAGGATGGATTTTCTCCTACTGCACATTGCATTTCCCCCATTCCTTTCCCATTTACTCTAGTTGAATCCCAAGAGCCCCCTTAGAATCCCCTAGGCAACAAACATAACTACAGCTGGACAAATGGATAATAACTTCACACAAACCAGCCTCCAGTCAGACAATGCACAGCTTCAGTGAGGGTGGGGGCTGAGCCATCCCCAAACAGAAGGGAAGATAACAGTGGTAATCCACAAACTGTGGACCATCTTGAGTCACTCCTGTTTCTCAAAAGAAAACTATTAAATAATTTAGTGATTTAAAAAAATAAAAATAATTAATAATAATAATCAGAGCAGTATCAGCAAAAGAACTCCCAGTTACAAAATCCAAATGGATTGATCAGCTTCTGGGATGGAAATCGGGTTTTGTGTACACTTGTGCAGCTTATCTGGCTTCCTAACTCCCTTCATCGAGTAGCTCAGTAGGCACCCATCTCCATCTGTTGAATATTGTGTGTCTTGCTGCGAAACCAAGTTCTCTAAATTTGCACAGAAAGAAATACAGATAAGTTTTCCAAGTAGGAAAAGCAGGGCCAAAGCAATGTGCTATTGAATCCCCATCTCTTAATTGGTCTTGGTAACTTGTGTATCTCCACTCACAAACGCACTGGGCTATGACCTGTGCACCCACACCCAAGACAGAGACAACTTTTCTAAATGGGTATTTGAACTCATATACTGGCTTTTAGGCATTTCCTCAGAGTACTATTGTTCTGCTTCTTCTTCAGTAGATTCTTGTACATTTTGCTCCAATTAAGTGTATCCAGCTGGATTGTCCAGGCAAGAGTCGCATAACAGTTTGGGAATGAGTTAGTCATACCCAGCTGTGACTGTCCTACTTCAGCTTCTGATCCAGACACTTGTCCAAACAGTGTTAAAACAACCTCCTCCACCTGGAAAGATTTTCAGCATCTGGTTGCAGATCTGCAGTACTGCAGAAGAGCAGTAGAAGACCCCAAAGTCAGGCTCATAAAGGTAGTAAATGCCCCTGATCACTGCTCTGTACCTTCCAGGAGTAAAGAGGACTTTTGTACTCTTAATTGTTTCTGAAAGAAGGTCACTCCCCATGCACTGTCTACAACAGATTGCTCTGCTTTTATTTTTCATGGCTCACAACATTTAACTAGCTGACTAATAGGGCATTTTCCACAGGGTATCGTTCATATCCTATTACTACCAAGTGACCAATTGCCAGAATGTGGCCGTTTTTACTTAAGTTGTAACCCTGAAACTATTATGTTTTTCGAATTGGAGCTCAGCTATACTGCACCACAGACAAACAACGAGATATAAAGCATGTCAGCAAATATACAGCAGCCTGCCTTTAGTATTTGCACTATTGTTTCACTTCCCATAACAAGTGATTTTATTATTGAAATAATTTTGGCCCAAGACATTCTGTAACATGACTGAAAAAATTTAATAAAAATAAATAAATCTCCTTTTTTTTTTTCCAGAACTCTTGCAAATTATATAACTTCTTTTGTGCCTTCTCTTGGAACCCATAGTCCTGAACCATTTGATTATAGGCTTGAAGTTTTGTTGTTCAAGTTTAAGCCTAGAGACACTTGAACCAAGATTGTTTTTAAAATTAGTTACATCTGTCTGTAGTGAGAATGGCAACAGAGTCAATTCTCATTTTCAGTTGTCCCTTTACTCTGGAGAGAGTTCAAAATGTCTCAAAATACAGGTTAGATATTAAACTTTTCTAATAATTAATTACACACATCGAGTCATAAATTAATTCCTTTGGCATTACTAAGCAGACCTATTGTATATCATAACTTCACCTCATGGCTACCTAAACCACAATAAAAGACTGATGGGAAAACCTAAAGTGAACAACCACTCCTGGTGGAGGATGAGTCCATTCATTTCAGTGATACAGAGGATGCTGGGAAATTTAAACTGAGCAAAATATCGATTTTCAGCTTCCATTATTTCTTAATCTTGGTAGCAACTCAATGCACCTTAAATGAAGATTTTCTTAGGCACTGAACATGCACAAACAACAGCCTTTTTTGTGTTCCTCACAGCAGCACATCAGGCACTGAAAACGATAGAGAAATCAATGACAACTGCTGAACACAGGCAACCCCCCCATGTGCCTGGGCTGAAAGTTCCATCTGATCCAAGTGTCAGGCTGAGATTTTCAGATACATAGAGATATGCAACTACCCACCACTTTGAAAAGCAATCTTCCTACTAGATAGAAATTATAGAGAAGCCCAACAACTATCATGGAATAGTTAGGGTGGGAAAGGACTTTCAGATCATCTAGTTCCAATCCCCCTGCCATGAGCAGGGACACTTCCCACTAAACCATGCCACCCAAGGCTATGTCCAACCTGGCCTTGAACACCACCACCCATACAGCATTCACAACTTCCCTGGGCAACCCTTTCCAGTGCCTCACCACCCTTACACTAAAGAATTTCTTCCTCATATCCAATCTAAACCTCCCCTGTTTAAGTTTGAACCCATAACCCCTTGTCCTATCACTACAGTCCCTAATGAAGAATCCCTCCCCAGCATCCCTATATGCCCCCTTCAAGACACTGGAAGACTGCTATGAAGTCTCCACACCGCCTTGTCTTCTCCAGGCTGAATATCCCCAACTTTCTCATCCTATCTTCATATGGGAAGTGCTCCAGTTCCCTGATCGTCCTCATGGCCCTCCTCTGGACTTGTTCCAACATTCCCATGTCCTTTTTATGTTGAGGGCACCAAAACTGCATATGATACTCCAAGTAAGGTCTCACAAGAGCAGAGCAGAGGAGCAGGATCACCTCCTTCAACCAGCTGGTCATACTCCCTTTGACGCAGCCCAGGATACAGTTGGTTTTCTGGGCTGTGAGCACACACTAAGCTGGCTCATGGTCATTTTTTCATCGACCAGCACCCCCAAGTCCTTCTCCTCCAGGCTGCTCTGAATCTCTTCTCTGCCCAACCTGTAGCTGTGCCTGAGATTGCTCCGACCAGGTGTAGGACCCAAGGCTTGGTTTACTTAGACTAACCTAGGTAGTCTCTGCTTTATTATGTATAGATATGGGTAGATAAAACTAGACAATTTAGTACTAAGCCTGATTAAATGCATTTTATTAAGGTTCCCTCATCTTTCCTGGACCACAGACTAATCCAGAAAACATACAGTCTGGACTTCATGTGCAATTTCAGGCTGCTAATAAAGAAGATTCAGCAGCTTCAGCAGAGGTGAACATTCCCTGAATCTGCATTAGGCCTCTCCAGACACCCAGCAATTTTTCCATTTGCTTCCTTCACATAACCACTCCTGAAATAACATATGGATTTACTATAGAAATTCAGTTGCTCACACTAACTGTGCCTGAAAGTGAGCACAATCATTGACCTTGAATTATCTCAACAATTCTATCCAATTCTCCAAGAGATGAAAGTAGATATTCCATCAAGAACTCAGATACCCAAGCATACATCTTTGCCAAAAGTTACGTTGCATGCCAGCTTCGCTTAGGGTTTACATTGAAGACTTGTGCCTAAAATTAGTTCATATTTATTATCACACTTTATATAAGTGCCTTTAATCTATGTGAAAGTGACTTCTAGTGTGTCATAGTTGTGTTCTAGTGTTCTATAGTTGTTTTGTTCTCAGAGCAAGTTTATACTGTTAAACAAGCACATCTGGTCAAGATTTAACATAGAACAGAGGATGAAGCACAGCAGACTGATTATTTGCCCAGTAGGCAAATTACATACAAGACAGCACACCATGAGGACAATGAGAAACAAAAACATGAATATCAGCTTTTTAAAAACCATACAGTTACATTTCTTGCTCATCTGTCTAACCTAACAAAAAAAAAATCAATAAATGCAAAGAAAAATGAGCAAATTGTGAGATATCTCCATTCCCTGATAAACATGTCTCCAGACATGCTTTGTATTACATCCAATTTGAAGTGTGTGGAGCTCAAAACATTCTTTGTTAAAATATCATCTGAATAACTACAGTTAAGGTTCACAGAAGATATAAAATATTACTGAGCTAGTTTGGGGCTTGGGGGAGGTGAGGTGTTTTTTTGATTTTGTTTTTTCCCAAATAAATTCTAATTCTGTATGTACAGGGGCAGGGGAAGATAAATTCATGTTGAGTATTCCTGGTAGCCCACATGGATTAGTGAGTAAGGCTGAGAATTAGCCAGAGTAGCATGAATGAGACACTTTGAGGTAAAGTGCAAAAAACATTAGCCAATATTTTAGCAATAATTTTACTAATGTTGAAGAAAACACAGCTTTTGAAATACTGCATTGATATTCCTTGTAAACATGGATCTAACCAAAGGTTTACCCATGAACATTCTTCTCTCACACACACATGCTATTTACCCCCCTTGTTGTCTACTCATTCATTTTTCCCTCCACAATAGTCTCCTTAATTTCTGTTCATGTACATTCTTTCCCAGACACGCTCGCTCTCTCCATTTGTTCTGAGACAAGAAAAGTAGCCTTCATATTGCCCAGGGATTATTATCTTACAGCTAATGAATCTGACTCGTATAAAAGACTTCAGTGTAAACTTCTGTAGAGCAGGAGAGAGTCTGAAGATTAGCTCAAGGTTAAAAATACTTAAAGTTGGCTCACCAAAGAGATACAGAATAAGAAAAATCCAGATTTTTCAATTTTTAAGTATTCTACATCCTCCCATTGTCTTCCATTACACATTTTACAACCAAAACTTGTCAAGTTTAACATGCTCACCCCATCCCCAGCATGAGACAACTTTACTCAAGAATCCAATTTGTCTGCCATTCATCAATGCCCTCCACATGGACCTCATGGCATCACAGAGAAATTTCTATCCCCTGCATTCACAGTGCTGGAGTCTCTTGAGCCAACAAACTGTCAAATTAGTGCCAGCTCATGACAGCTTTATGATATGTAATCTTGTTCACCAGCAAATGGTCTGAGACCCCCTGCTTGCTACTGCTGTCAAACAAAAAAAGCTTTTTTGTGTGTCTCTGATAAATTTATATTTTGAAAGCAGATCCCAGCTGGAAAGTAGCGGGTTTGCCTCACAAAAATCTTGCACAAGCACACTTAACTGCTTTCTCCATGTGTTAAAGAAGCTTTTAGGTTTTTGCTTGAAAATAATAAGTTAAGGAATAGTAAATTAGCTTAGATTGATTCTAAATGGATACTGTCCTGCTGATTGAAAATACTTACTCACCTAATAAGTAACAAATCCTTACTCCAACATTCAATCACAATTAACTCAGTGCTAAAAATACCTTGCCTGATCTATGTGGGCTGTAAAGCATATGTGTCAAAAGATGAGGGGCAGATAAACACAGTTTATTCAGAAAGAGGCAAAGTTGACTTCACAGAGAAATACTTCTGAAGATTTCAATTTTATAAACACTGGACAACAGAACAATGTGGAGAAGTCAGAAAAGTAACACAAGCACACACACATCCTTACATATACAGTTCTTTGAGGCAGGAAATCAGTTTTCCCTTTAAATATCTTCATAATAACTTTGTTCTAGTCACTGCAATATAAAACAACAAGAGCATAGTAGCTGAATTGTCATATGTATCCTGAAATAATTCGCTTTTACATGCCTCTTTGTATAAGTGATCTGAGAGTAGCTGTCTGCATTTATTTTTTAATTGGTGGCAGATTAACCACAAGTAGCCAAAGGGAAAAATTAGTGCATGAGAAATGCTTAAAAGCGAGAATGCTATTTTCAATTTCCTTCATTTATAATTCAACAGATACAAAGGGTGCAATTCCACAAATTTCCCACACAGATACCCTAGTGAAGTCAGTGGAAACACAAAGATTTACAGGAACAACCGCTGTAAACAGGGTAAAAAATCCCCCAAACAACCCAAGGAGAGGGTGGGGAAAGGGAGGAAGTGGCTGGAAAAAACGGGGCATTAGGAAACAGCAGTGATGACTTTCACTGTAAAAGATTAGTTATACAGTTTCCCCTTCAAAAAGGTCAAATGTAACACAATTGTTCTAGAAAACAACCTTTAGTTTTTTTCTACTGCTTGTTCCTCTGCTCTACAGAACACCAGAAAACATTTGTGCTTCTGAATAAGAAAATCTATTCACGGGTGCAATACACATATCTAGACTTGAGCCAATATGTTTTAACTAATAGAGCACTCATACATACTTCCATATAAAGTCAATCAAGTAATATCCCCAAATAAACCACCTAAGCAGCACCTGGACAATTAACACACAAACCTTCCTCACCATCCATTAATCTAGCAATATTAGAACTCACAGAGACTAAAAAGCCATGTAAAACACATGTTAAATGTGCTGGATCCTTGGCTGCACGGCCACTTGATGCTGAATTTGTGGTTGGGTAGGTCAGAGATACTGCTCCAGGACTGTGAGGTGATCCAGATCTTGGGAACAAATTGCTGTTGGAAGGGAGAGCATCCTCAAAGAGTCAACAGCATTGCTACAGATGAGCGAATGGTGTTTCTGGGCATAGATGGCTTAGTATGAAGATACAAGTCTACTCCCAATCAAAACCCCTAAAACTCACCCACAGCTTTGGAGGGAGGTTTAGCACACGTATACATCAAGTAAGAGAAGAGGGGATTGTTTTCTTGGAATCAATTCTCAGAAACACATTAATGAACTTCTGGGTGAGGTTCATGAAAAGCCTAACCCTGGACCTCCAGCACCAGGGTAACCTGAGCAGCATACCCTGCTACAAGACAGCCAGTGACTATGAAAATCTGTAAGAAATTCATTCCCGCCACTCAGCCCTTCACCCTCCACAGCCTAGAGAGGAAATCCCTGTCCCCCGGGGACTGTCCTCCTCCGAAATGCACTTGGGAAACCCGAGGAGTCAACAGCTTTCCCCATCACAGCCACCCTCCCAAGAGGTTCCGCTCGCAGAGGGGGATGGTGGCCCCTGCTGGCGCATGCCACACCAGAAAGCCCAGCAGCAGCAGCTAGGCAGGTGCTGTTTGCGATCATCCCAAAGCTATTCAGTTTTCTGTCAGAAGCCACTACAGATTGTCTTATGGATGAGGATTCTGTGCCTTAAAAAAAAAAAAAAAAAAGTCATTGTACATATCCCAATATTGTTTTATAAATTTTCATAATTGAAGCACAGAAACTTCCAGGGGGCAGGGGGAAGGCACTGTCTAACATGGTGGTATTAAAGCCAAATAATTAATGGAAGAGAAAAATCTGCACCTCATGCCGTTTCAGCTTCAGTTTATTTGGAAATGCTGTGCATCCCTACACTATGGCCACCTAGAGCTATGTTACATTGACTGATAGAGGTTATCAGCAGAAAATTTGCCAGCACAGGAAAGCCATACAAACTAACAGATTCAAATGTACAAAGCCCAGAGTTCTTCCATCACTTATCTGTCTGGAAAAGAAAATACAAATGATAATAGATTTTTGCAAAATAATTGGGCCACTGGAGTTCCAAACAACAGAATAATTGCTGGATACTAGTTGGAATTAAGCATTGGATAGATAGAACCTCAGAAGTTGCTAGCGATGCTTTAAATTTAGTCCTTTAGGCTAGCATTTTCTGTATTCAGATGAGAATTTTCAGTCTGTGTATGCAGTTATTACTTATGGCTTAAACTTATTTGCATGAATTTTCAGTAAAATCTCATTCACTTAGGTTCATATAGCCAGGGACTTCAACATAACTAAGAAATTACCACATTGTAAGAATCAGAAGCAATACGCCTAAACCCAGGCAACCTAGTCAGTAGCTATGTATATACAACTGGCTGCCTATGAGCAGCTAAGATGTGCTGCTTGGTTTTCCCTATCACGCATCAACAATCCATATTTCTCACTTACCTGCCATCTGCAAGTCAACAAGTTAAAACTGCTGCTCACTTCACAGCCAGAAGTGAGCAGCAAACTTGACCAAAATGCATGCTTTACAAATGCATTTCATTAATGCAAGTCATAAAGTCAAGCAGGAAGGTGCTTTTTTTATTAGTTGTCTTTTTTGGCAAAGACATCTTATGCTGTAAGCCAGAGAAATCCCTGCCTCTTCTTCCTCTGTATTAGTGCACAGAAAGGTAGCTTTCCTCCTTAATGCCAGTTTACAGTCTAAACAGAGCTGAACAAGAGAGGAAGGGAGGCACAAAAGCTTCTCAACACAAGAAGAAATCAAAGCCAGTCTATAGTGCTCCTGCTGAGATGTAGCCTTTCTCCCTCACTGCATCTCCAAAGCATATGTAAAAGCTAGAGGTGCTGCAATGTATTCGATACACAGATTTTATATTTATAAATAATACACATACTCAAGTATACTTATCAAATATGCTTAATCATTGTGGTCTATGATCCTTCCATGAAAGCTGCTGCTATAAAGTTGCGTAAAGCAACATCTGCATACAGGCTGTAACAACTAACATCTCTGCAGTGAATAGCAGAGCTTGAACCTTTCTGTGCATGATCTGTGCTGATAAGCTTGTGTTTGTAGCAGAGGGAAAACTACACAGACCTCAGTATAAAATGTACTCAACCTTCAGTGTTATAAACAGCAACATTCACAGCTGTCACTGTCAACTGTCAAGTAAGTCCTAACAAAAAAGAGGAATGGATTGTTATTGCAGATTTTGAAGGAAAGTATTCTAAAACCTTCAGATCCCACTCTGCTACAGAAAAGCAGTAGCAATCAAAAAAAAAATTAAATTTTAAGGTGAGAAGAAAGTGGTGAGAGAGACAGACAGCACACACAGGAGATTATGGTGCATTTATTCTTTGGTGCCACCTGACAAAGACTCCCGAGAACAGCACACACAGGAGATTATGGTGCATTTATTCTTTGGTGCCACCTGACAAAGACTCCTGAGAACCATCTGCAGTTATCACAATTGCCGAACTCAATTAAACTTCAGAGCATACGCCTTTGGTCCTGAGAGTAGGTATGCTGCTTTCATGGAGAAATCAGTTCTGCAGGGAAATCAGATCAATAAAGCCCTCAGATGTGCCACAGTTTCTGCTAATTTTCCACTCTTACCACTCAGTAGACGAGCATTAGCCAGCCTGCCTTGCCTTGATCAAGCTTGTAGTTCAACTCTGCCTAAGAGAGGTAATCGGCTATGCTGCACCAAGCATGCTTTCCTCTAGGGGATCAGAAAGAGCCAGCATTCCAGGCATCACTTCTCCGCTCTGAATTGAATTTGTGTTCAGACTTCAGATGAAGCAAGAAATGATAACATTACTTCTAAATAAAGAAAACCATGACTCTTACACTCTTTTTCATGAAAAAGCATCAACATTAATTCTCACCACCACGCTAATGCTTCACATTTGTTTTCAAAAAGCACTGTTCAGTATTAATAACAGATGATCCATCCAACTAATCCTTCACATATCCTGTCATTTGTCCTGGCTCTCAAGCTTGCTGTTCTTAAGAGATTCTTCTTCCAAACAATACACATCATCTTAGATGCTGTATCATTGCAATAGACAGATATGCCTATCTTCCCCTGTCCTCACACACATTTTCTGACGCACCATTCCCAACCCATATACCATACAATGTTAAAAAGCATACACACACAAAATCTTACTTGAACAATAATAAATTGTATCTGTAGGGGAACAAGGACTTAAAATAAGCATAGATTCATTGTTGAGACATTAGAACAGGACACATAAGACCTGCACTTAGTTCTAGACTCAGCCAAAATTCATAATAATCCTTCAGCTACAGCTTTCTTATCTATAAAATGACAAAAATTATATTGTCCACATAGTCATTTTTGAGCAATTTCAAAGCTTATTCTGTATTTCCTGATATCCAGTATTTAACAACTCCAAATTCAGATTGATAGGGGTCTCTAAATATTTCAAGGAAGAATAATAAGAAGAAAAACAAAAAAGAATCCCTGTAAGGCACCCTGCTTCTTTTTTAAATTCATATGTAGTTATAGAAAAGCTAATAGCATTTTTTCATTGACAGAAATTAAATAGGATACCAACTCTGACACAAGAAGACAGAAGGAATCAAAGAGTAAATGACAGTTCCTTTCAAAAGAAGATTAGAGCCATGGTTTAAGGCAGGATCATCTCACTTGCTCCTTTTCACTAACAATACTGTGATACATTGCTATATAAATTTGTTTCTCTGCGACTACTTATACAGATACTGTTTGATATACATCTGTATCTAAGTAGGCAGAGGTATACAAAAAAAAAAAAACACACATAAGCAAAACACAACAGTAGTACGTATCTTGGCAGCCTACATGAAGATGATCTTTTGAAAGAATATTCTTCTGTAAAATAAATATGCCATTCTGCTTTAAGAGACAAATTTTAATGGAAAAATAATGAAGCAGTTACTATAGAAATAACAGTTAATACAAATAAAAACATATATATAAAATGTTCTGATACATATACCCATATTCTCACACACAGAGTATACATAAGTGTACATAGAGAAAAAATGTATGTTCAGAAGTCCAGAGCAGGACTTCCCAGGACTCACATTCACTAGGTAATATCATTAGTAAATTTGATCACTGAAATCTTAAAATAAATTTGTAGAATAGATGCACAACAAAAGGAAATCTGCCCATCATCAGAAATTATAGTCAGTGCAACAATATTACAAGTGCCCTACATGCATATCCCTCCCCTTGTTGATTCCTTTGACTAACATTGTTCCAGGAAGGCAACATACGATTGTCATGTTACATTGCAATTATCAGTGAACTGACAGTTTTGTATATACTTATACATGCGTATGCTCATCGGAAATTAGCACCATTCTGATACAATTCCAGTTCAGCATATGCAGAAAGCACATACTTTATTTAAATCCTATGCTTGAAGTTGAACACAGGTGTGTGCCCTTTATCTAGGCCATTTAAGTAACTATCCAGGGGAAATAAAGAGTTCTGCTTGATCCTGATTTGGCTTGGATTTCTGCAGGTTCTGTGCAGAGCCCATCACATGCTGTGAACTCTGCTACCCCTTTAAAAATTGGGTACAGGACGTGAAGTTCTAATTAAAAAATGTAACAAAACAAAAAACCATACACACAGAC
Organism: Psilopsiagon aurifrons; assembly: GCA_025447955.1. Classification (NCBI taxonomy): domain Eukaryota; kingdom Metazoa; phylum Chordata; class Aves; order Psittaciformes; family Psittacidae; genus Psilopsiagon; species Psilopsiagon aurifrons. The sequence continues at coordinate 38,659 of JAOEHY010051311.1, forward strand.
TTGCCTTGCTGTAGCAAAGGCACACAGCGGGAAAGGGGGAAAAGGAGAGATAAAAGATGTGAGTATCACTGGCAATTTGTATACCATTTTCTATGCATTTCAGTGTCCAAGTTAAAGGCACCTAGATAAGACAGCATTAAAGTTTTTGGTCATTACTTTTAGTTGGTCTTTTACATCACTAACCACTGACATTTTACATCATATGATAGAGAATGCCTTAAGGAAGAGAAGCAGCAGCAAGTGCACAAATACACATTGCTCTAACAATCCAATTTCTAGGTTACCCAGAGTCCCTCAGTTCTGATAAAGTCCCCCATTCTGCTGCTCCCTGAGGTAGATGAGACAAAGTTTAAGAGACACAGCACACTAATGAAGAGAGACATCTGTGATTGCCAAGTTTCCTGTTCCTGTGAGCATTGGTATTGCTCCTGGAACAAAGGGGAAGAACAGCCTGTTAAAGTACTATTGTCTCCATAGTTCAAACATCTGCAGGAATGAGGTGATTTACTTTTCTTTCCCCTTTCCTTTCTCCCACTTCTTGGCCACTTTCAACTACAAGCACTAGACATTTTGTATATGCCCTACTGCAATACTGACTTAAACCTGACAGCAGAAAGCCTCAGTTATTACTTTAGTTTTACCTCATAACACTAAGTTTCTGCAGCAGCTTTTCAAAGCACTGCACTGATAACTGTAACAAAATGAAACAGTTAAATACCTTAAAAACCAAACAAAACCCTCCACAAGCAAAAAAAAAAAAAAAAAAAAAAACCCCACACCAAAAACACCACAACAAA